>APFE030300502.1:10343-25453 GCA_000404065.3 Pinus taeda | reverse complement strand
CAAAATGAACTCTGTCCGCCTTGTTCTTTCCCTTGCTGCCTCTTTCAAATGGGAAGTCCATCAGATGGACGTTAAATCCGCCTTCTTGCATGGGGACTTGCATGAAGAAATCTATATGGAACAACCTATTGGCTTTATACAAGCAGACTCCAGTCTTGTATGTCGGCTTAAGAAATCCCTTTATGGTCTCAAGCAAGCTCCTCGGACTTGGTATGTCGAAATGGATAGCTTTCTTTTAGAATCTGACTTTTCTAGGTGTCATTCTGACAATACTGTCTACACCAAGAAAGTGGGCAAGTCTCTTATCATTCTTGTTCTTTATGTTGATGATCTTATCCTCACTGGTAGTGATCCCAACCTTATCAACCATGTGAAGTCCAGCCTTAAAAAGAAGTTTGAAATGACAGACTTAGGTCACTGCATTATTTTCTTGGTCTTCAAGTGTTGCAATCCAAGGAAGGTATTTCCCTTTCCCAATCCAAGTATGTCTGTGATCTTCTACGCCATTTTCACATGGAATATTGTAAGCCATATCCTTCTCCCTTTCAGTCTGGAGTCAAACTTTCAATCACTTGTACTTCCCCTGAAGTTGATGATACCTTATACCATCAACTCATAGGAAAACTTTTGTATCTAACCCATACACGTCCTGACCTTTCCTTTGCTATTGGCCTTGTTGCTCGGTTTATGCAAAACCCATGTGAAATTCATTGGAAAGCAGCTAAAAGAATACTTTGTTATGTTCGAGGTACCGTTCAGTTTGGAATTCATTACAGTGCCGAAGCATCTCCTCTATTGGTTGGTTTCACTGATTCCAATTGGGCTGGTGACCCCGATGATCGGAAGTCTACTGCCAGTTATGTGTTCACTCTTGGTTCAGAACCTATTGCATGGGCTTGCAAGAAACAAGGTGCCATCTCTCTTTCTTCAGCAGAAGTAGAGCATCGTGGTGCCGTAGAAGCTAGTAAGGAAGCCTTGTGGCTTCGTCAGATCCCATCAGAGTTTGGCTTTCAGCAGTAGCATCCGACTACACTTTGGTGTGATAATCAAAGTGGCATTCAACTATGCAAAGATCCAGTCCAACATCAGCGTAACAAACACATTGAACTACACATGCACTTCATCACAAAGCTCATTCATGACCATGTTCTTGAAGTGAAATATTGTTCAACAGATGATCAAGTTGCAGACATCTTTACAATGGCTCTCACAGAGGCAAAGTTTACTAAAATTAGATTTATGTTTAGAGTTCAGGAAGTTGTCACTAAGGGGGGATAGGCTCTAGTGCCTCCTTCCTTCTCCTATTGTGTCATATTTGTAAATCCTTTAATCCTATCCCAAGTTGTTCTTAAGGGGGGATGTTAGGATATTCCGACACATAGGAAATATTAAGTATAACTTGGTCCTAGTATAGAGTAGGTAAAGTGGTTTCTTTACTAAGTATTTTTGTAACTTACAATCCGACGGTCATGATATGTAGTGATCTGACGGTTCATTCTCTCCTCGGTATTACCGACACTTGATCCATGGCTTAGCACCCGATTGGTCCATGATCTATATTTAAAGAGCATGGAGGGTCATTTGTAGGTTAACTATTCATGAAAGAAGCTTATGTAAAATTTCATTCTTTTATTAATAAATTGCCTGAAGTGGCCATATTGGCTCAGGCCGTGGACTGTTTCCCTCTTTGAGGGTTTTAACCACGTCAAAAATACTGGTGTATTAATCTGTGATCTGTTTGTGAATGGTGTCCTTTGGTGTTCTATCTGAGGAACTTACCCTATAAATTCCTACAGAAAATAGGGCCAAGGTGCAGCTCTAGGCCTGTCCTCAAAGCAAGATGTTGTCATCGATAAGGACAAGACCCGCTAGCAAGAAGTCAGTGGAGACCTTCTCAAACCGGCATGAGTAAAGGACCAATATAACTGATGTGATGATAGACAAGACACTAACAACCAGGGATGGTCAGCTGAAAAATGAGTCAAGAGACACCGCAAAGAGGCTGACTCAGGCTAACTTCCCTTGAACAAAAGCACAACTCAATGTGACTATGTGGTAGCATATGATGACTCTATATAAGTTTGTCATGCAGGAGGCACGAACAAACCCTCCATATGATTGAAAGAGATAACCAATCGGGGAGAACTGACTAAATCACAAGGTTAAGGCATACCTAAGTCAAACTAAATCCCGCCCAAATGGAGGAGACTTTGTTTTGAGTGCTTTGCTCAAGGGCGACACGACTGACTCTAGCTTCCAACAATAAATGGAAATATTGTCCCATTCCCGCTCTTTTTGGAATATATAATTCTTTTGTCTTCTTCTTTAAGCTGGAAAAAGAATAAAAAATTCTATAGTACAGTGGAAAGAACGAGTGTCAGTGAAACAGATGATCTAGTTCCTGGGATTGGAACAATCCTATGCTCAATGCAGGGAGGTGAAAATTGGTCAAAGACACTCAAAGGTGTGTTCCGTCCACGGATCAAGGTGTGTCAAGTTGCAGAAGTCAAGGGCATGCAAGTTTGATTTTGCAGTCGTCATGGTTAAAAGTTGGCTTAAACACGAGTCAAGTGAAGACAGCTCAAGGCAAAAAGGTGCAAATGGTCAAAATGCAATGCAGTAGTACAACTTAACACAAAGGAGCCTCTAGGATATAAGGCCAGAACGAAGTGAAGAAGCAAAGAGGAATGAGTCTTCATTGCATAATTCATGGCAGGACTACAGAGGAATCCAAAGCCTACTCAAATCGAAGCACCATGGGCAACAAATGTCAATGAGGTGCTAACTACAATGCCCATGAAAAGGATGGCTCTACCATCATGTCATGATTTAAAAATCGGCGAGTGAAGATGGTTTATGAACCATAACATGATGGGATCGACCCTATGTCAAGTGTATTGACAAATGGAGGCTAGAATGCATAATGCAATGGAAAAATGGTTTCCCTAACCAATATGCAAGTGAAAGTTTATGAACCATAACATGATGGGATCGACCCTATGTCAAGTGTATTGACAAATGGAGGCTAGAATGCATAATGCAATGGAAAAATGGTTTCCCTAACCAATATGCAAGTGAAAAATGATACCTACCATGATGGGTCAACAGTTGTGGAACCGTCTCGAAACTGTCGAAAAAGCATCCAAAATGTCCTAAAAACCAAACCATTCTCAATATTCCAAGCTCCCAAGTTAAAAATTACATGAGACAAAACAAAATCAAGTTTTGAAAAAATTTTGCATTTTAAAAGCCTATAAAATAGTTTTTGGACTCACCATTTTCACCATTTGATTTGGAGGGAAAAGGAGTGGATCAAAATGAGCAAACTTTTCCATACGCCAAATTCAACCGTTCGGATCCTTCCAAAATCACCAGGGAACCGTTAAACTTGTCTTGCATTCAATTGTGACTAGTTTTAGAATTTTTAATTTAAGTTTTACCGTTGAATTTTTTTCAAAAATTTTGTCGCGGAATATACACAGGTTGGATATATGAAACTTGCGTATACGCAGGCCCTACACGTGAATGCGTGTAAAATGGACCCGCATATACATCGTGAAAATTTTAAACAAAAAAACTAACGGTCTAAATTCATTTTTTCTTTAGGATGCTAGTCAAATTGGTGAGAAAGAGAGCATACCTCAGTGGATGATGAGGTTATGAACCATCCTAATGCTTTGGATGCCTTACGGGGATGTAGTTTGCTAAATTTCTTTAAAATGTGAAATATGAAAGCAAACACTCGCCTGCTTGAAATGCTCATTCACTACTAGAGCATAGAGGATGACTCATTTATGATTGATCAGATGCCACTCAAGATAGAGGTTGAAGACATTTATTTCATGACATGCCTTTCCTGGAGGGGAGAGGTAGTACATTCCACGGGCAGGTCATGAGGCAGTCTCTCGATCGAGGACTACGTACATATATATTTCCCAGGACATCCAAAAAAAATTGGAACTAAAATTCCAATCAAGCATGTGGAGAGTTTATCGTTGAGGATAATCCTGTTCACCATAGCTAGAGTGAATGGATCAGCTTCTTTGCACCAGGCATCATGGGTATCCATGAGCTTGGTGGTAGACTGCCTCACCACCGTCTTTGATTGGTGCACTCCTCTTCTTGGAAGCCTAAAAAGCCAGCTTACTTCTATCAAGAAGGGACAGACCAAAAACTTCGGATATGGAACTATCTTGTGCTCTTTTTTCTTTGAGAGGGTCCCTGCACTTCGTCCTAGAGTACTGGTTTCGATCAACACCCCACGAGATCCACGAATCGATAGGTGGGCTGACTTGATGAAACGTCTAGGAGGTGGGGACGTCCCACTGATTGCATTCGACGATGACTTCTTCTCTTGGTGGGAGCAGCAGATCATCGCATAGATGACTACCCTTATGCTAGGTTGGACTTCCGAGGAGATCCTAGTCTAGTATTACCACTGACCGCAACATGGGGTGACATAGGTAAGTATTTTTGATTTTATGATTTTTTTGTGATTTTTCAAATATAATAATAAATTTTGAAAAATATTTTTGATAGGATTCAAATGACTAATAGGATGATCATGTTCTAGATATTGGGCTAGTGTGACCAGATGGATTCCCACGGAATGGATGTCGTGGTCGAGGGGCCGAAGAGGCGGCTGCAGACACGGAGCGACTTCTACACACAGTTCAGTGGCACTTGGTGAGACTAACTCATCGAGTACCGATAGAGGTCGTAGAGGATCTCCCTATAGATATGCAACATCATGTGGTTGGCATGCCACAAGATTGGGTTCGCACTCTTAGGCGTGTGGCCAAAGCAGTAGTTGCATACTAAGCTGCTCATCTTGAGCCGGAGCATTAGATGTACTGGAAATGATTATGGGCATTTGAGTCCCAATTTTTGTATATTATTTTGGACTCACTTATGTACACTCGAGATGTTTTATGAATATTATATATATATATATATATATATTATATAATATATATATATATTATATATAGTTCAACTTTTTGATGTTTAATTTTATTGTGATGAATGATTGATGTGCCAGTCTAATGATTGATTAACGATAGAATCAACTAAACAATTATGAGATATTGGAATGTGCAAATAGTTAATATAAGTAAATAATCTTTACAACAACCTCACCCTTAAATACTGGCGATATAAACATGGATCCCTTACCCGATAAATGTTATTCAATTGTGACACTATCAATTGTGAATCAAGATAGACTACCAACAAATCAATTTCATAAGAAATTGCTTCAGATAGTAAATTAATGATGGCAGTATACTCAACCATATTATTTGAAGTGGGACTAATGCATACCCCCCTTGACACCATCGACTGACCAGTTGGATAGTAGAGTACCCAAGCTGCGGAAGTAAGGTTCTGAGTGCGCCGACTAGCACCATCAACGAATCCAAAATAGACCAAATCATCCATCAACACCTATCACAGTAGACCAAAAAGTGTCAATATCAAAAAAATCCCGATAAAATATGTACAAATATACAAAATGTACAAAGAAGCCATTGCCTAGTTGCTACTTAAGCAAAGTACTTCTTGAGGTAGCGCCCATTCCAGGGCTCCGCTAACTTGTTTCCTTCAAAATCAATTAACTCATACGCCCCTTTTTCTAAAATGTGTTTAATTATGAAGGGACCATACCACATGGGCTTGAACTTGCCTGCCCCCAAGGCATCCTTATCTTGATCATAGACCAAGACAAGGTCATCTTCAGAAAAGACTCGAGGATGGACAATTTTATTGTACTAAGTTTTAACCTTTTCTTATGAGCCTCATCGATTGTGGAGGCATCTCAATACTGCTCATCGAGATGTTCCAAATGAAGGAGGCGCTCTTCGAGACTAGAAGTCTCTAGAAGGAGCTCAACAGCTAAGTTAAGAGATGGAATTTCACATTCAATACGAAAGATAGACTCCATCCCAGAAACTAACTGAAAAGGTGTAAAACCTGTAGCAGTCTTTACGGAGGTTCGGTATGCCCAAAGAGCTGGATACAACATAAAATGCCAATTGGACCAATTTTTGTTGATAGTCCTTTGCAGGATCATCTTATGGGTTTTGCTCACTGCCTTGACCTATCCATTGGCCTAAGGATAATAAGGAGACAAATGTTCCTGTCAAAAACCCAATTTGAGAGCCAATTCAGACATTAGTTGATTCTGGAAATGACTGCCATGGTCAGTGACAATCTCTCTCGGGATACCGAACCTTGAGATAATCTAATTAAAAAGGAACAATGCCGTTGTTTCACTATCATTTTTATAAGTGGGCATGGGCTCAGCCCATTTCGTGAAGTAGTCTACGGCCACGATAATGTACTTGTGATTCGCTGCTGAAGGCGATTTACAAGTTGTAAAATCAATACCCACTTAGTAAAGGGACCAACAGTGATAATGGGAAAAAGAGGAGCTAGATATGCACACATCTTCGAGTATAGATTTGATAGGGTGACAACGTTTAACCGCTTCAACACAATCTTTGAAGATCGAAGGCGAAAAATAAGCGGCATGCAAGATACACTGAGCTGTAGCAAGCCCTGAAAGATGACCACCACAAGCTCCACTATGGTAGTCATTGAGCACTGACTCTGCTTCCTCCAGGGTTAAACAACACCGAAGGATTGAATCAACCCCTCGACGATATAATGTATCACCAATGATAACATAATTTTTAGCCAGGTGACGTAATTTTCGACGTTCATCCTTAGAGAAAGTAGAGGGAAACTTCGAAGTCTGGAGATAGACAATGATATCTCCATACCAAGGGTCGAGTGAAGAGATGAGGAATAAATTTTCGTTGAGAAAACTTTCCTCATAAATAGTATCCTCTCCACAAGCAAGCACGAAAATTAACTCGGAAAAAACCATGGATTTCTTAGACTTAGCAGACAAGAATTCGAGATCAAATTCTTGTAAAATGACTATGCATCGATTATATTTGCCCCCAATCACTTGCCTACTGAGGAAAAATTGAAATGGATTGACCGCCTCTAAGACAAAATTTTTGCATAGCAAGATATAATGGCGGAGCCACTGGACAGCATGGACAGCTACCAAGGTGAACTTCTCAACAAGAGAATAGCGAAGTTCAGGACCTATCAAGCCTCATCTCAAATAATAAATCACATGCTCTGTGAGAGCGTCATCTTCCTGAACGAGAACCATACCTATGGTTGCTTCTACTGTAGTGAGATATAAAAGGAAATCCCTACCATAATCCGGTGGACTCAAAAGCAGGGCAGAGACTAATGCCTTTTTCTAGGCATCGAATGACCGTTGCACAAGGTCGTCCCATACAAATGGAACTCCTTTCCGTAGAAAATGCATAAACCCTTTAGTGATCTCGGCATAATTCGCTATAAATCGTCTTAAGAAATTAGCCTTCCCTTCAAGACTTTGAAGTTGCCGAATTGAGGACGGGGGAGGCAACTGAATTATTGCTCTACCTTGAAGGGATCAACCCTAATCCCTTCATTTGACACGATGAACCCTAATAATCGACCAGATGTAACTACGAAAATGCACTTATTTGGATTCAACTGGATTTTATAAAAACAACATCGCCCAAAAACCAGTCGAAGATGACTAGGGTGATCAGTTCTCTTTCGAGAACGAGCAGCTAGATCGTCCAAGTATGCTTTGATGATATGTTTAATGTCGTGGAAAGCATATGACATGGCCCACTAGAAGCTAGCTCCAATGTTTTTGAGACCAAAAGGCATCTTTCTGTATGCAAAGGTACCCTAGGGACATATAAAAGTTGTCTTATGCTGATCTTCCGGATGGATAGAGTTCTGATTATAACTCGAAAACCGTCTATGAAGGAGAAAATCTCATTACCCGCACACTCATCAATAATCTGATCAAGGAATGGCATGAGGTAATTATCTTTGGGAAAAGCCTTGTTTAGGTCCCTAAAGTCAATGCATACTCGGATTGTTCCTTGCTTTTTATCCACGGGGACTAGATTAGAAACCCAATCGGTAAGAGGAATAGGGCATATGAAACCTGCCTTGAGCAGCTTCTCTACTTCAGCTTTAATGGTTGCTGCTTTCTTAGGATTAACCAGTCGAGGCCTTTGACAAACCGGTTTGGCATTTTCATACGTTTTGATCTCATGTTGAACTATAGATAGATCAATGCTAGGCATTTCTTCATAAGACCAAGCAAATACATCTCAAAATTCCTTAAAAAGGTCAGTGTAAATTTGAATGCCTTTGGGGGAACATTCGGCTCCGATGAAGAGATTCTGAATCACGCTAGGGTTCCTAGAGATGTTTATAGATATCGTTTTTGAAATTACCAACATATTACCTTCGGCATGAAAGTGTGCTGGAGCCAAAGGATTTGATACCGTACAAACATCACTAGTAAAGAGCTCGGAGAACCTAGATTCTACTTCTTGCAACAGAGGAATAAAATATGAACAATGGTGTAAGTCTTCCCAAGGTCGATCTACACCCATCATTACTTCTAGGATTGCTTCTTCGGAAGGAAAAACCGTATCTAAATAGCCCATAGCGGAGGTAGAATCAAGGGTCCAGGCTGGGGCCACATCACCATCTAGCTCCTCCTCAGAGAAAGGAGTAGAGTGGTTATCTGCAGAGTTGACGATAGACTGATATCTAAGCTCTGCTGCAGACATAGGGAATGCCATTCCACCAACTTTTCCTTCAGCTAATGTGGTCGTAGGTGAAGGCAAGGTTCAAGGGTTTGAAAAATAATGAGTTCAGAAGAACTCTTCTTGTGAGGACTCCTTAAATGATGAAACAACACTGATTCTAGTGATAAGAGAGGGAAAATAAAAGGTACCAATCAATGAAGAATACATCCCAACTCCTAGATTCTCAGTAGGTAGACAAGGGTTATCCACTAAAGGAATAGTAGAATCCAAAGTTTCCCTAGGATCGGGTGGAGAATAATCCAACTGATCAACCTTAATAATTTTCCCCTCACGAGGAAACCGAATGACATGAAACAGAGTCGAAACGACGACATCCATTTTGTATACCCAATTCCTTCCTAAGAGGAGATTATAATCTAGGTTGGCGTCAATGACTTCTACTTCGATATTGACGACCTTCCCCCCAACACATAGGGGAAAGGCCAGGATGATCCCATGTGGCCTATGAGAATGTCCATTAAATGCAGTCAGGAGGGTAGGTGAAGGAACAGCCGAAGGCGATCCAATGGCCTTCCAACATGACATTGACATGATGCACATGGAAGCTCCTTCATCAATAACGGTATGAAAAATGTTAATTTTACGATATGTGGACTTTATTTGAAAATCCATGTGATGACGAAGTCGTTTTTTGACATTCAGCATGTCGAAAGTGAGCACTAAAGAGTTAGTTGGATCAACTACCCCTAGCGCCAAAATTAAAGCATTTCATTGAGCTGGACATGATTGGAGAACCTCTAAAGCGGACATAGTGCATGGGCTTTGAGCCAGATCCTAAACAATGGAGTAATTCTAGGCAGCCCTAGCATTTGGATTAATAGTCACGCATTTAACGGAACCTTTCAGTATCCGTGGTATAATCTCGACAGGGGGTCGCTTAATATGAAGGTCGGTATTTCCGATAGCAGCTTTGTCCTTGGATGTTTCAGCTTCACCATAATCATGCGACCGAGTGGCCACATGGAAATTAGAACCCATCATGAAAACATTTGATGATTTTTCCCCTTCCTGGTTGCCCCCTGCAGAGGTACCAGGATTTGAAGTTGCGGCAGCAAGCAGTTGCTGCCCTTGGGGAAAGGGCTAGTTAACACATCTTGAGAACTAGAAGTCCCTTACTTCCTTAACAAGCACTGAGCATCTTGAATCTTTGGGCAGAGATGAGTTAAATGGTCTCCACTGCATAACTTGCATGGAAACTTGACTTGATTTCTAGACTCATTTCTACCACCACTAGCATTATTGCCGGATTTATTTGCGTCAGCCTTCCCATCTTGGCTCTTTTTCATACCTTGTCAATTCTTTTTCCCATTGGAATTTTGATTTCCTTTGGGGTTGGCATATTGGACGTCATTAACCGAAGAGGGGTGGGAAGACGAAGGGTTAGATGATGTGACTTGGTTGTTAGGAGTAGTTTGCAAAGACAACTGCTGCAATTGGCTCAATAGGTTCACCGCATTTGTGTCTACCAATCCAACGATACCATCCGCATGGGGACCTGGCCTTGACTTGGCTATATTAACCTTAGTCTTGGGAGCATCAGGCAAGATTTTTTGTAGAATCCCAGACTGAGAATAAATCAATTCTAATTGCTGGGCCCTAAAAATAGCTTTATCCTCAAAGTAGACTCCGGACAAGGAGACATCCTTAGAGATTTCAAGTTGTAAATATTTCAAAAACCATTCGAGACGGTATTCCAGAGGAATTTCAGCTTTAATGAGCCTCTGTCTTCATCTCCATTCCTGAATGTGATCAGAAATGTGAGTTGCCGTATCCTAACAAAAATTGGCCAGAAGTTCAATTCTGGCATCATAACGGACGAGCAACTGTAAATGATTTAAGAAAATACTAGCTAAGTCAGCAAAATATGTAAATCTACCCCCTAGCAACTCTATATACCACTTGGCCGCATTACCAGTCAATGTACATTGAAAAAGTCTCAACCTAATTGAGTCATCAATAAGGGAGTTTGATGAGCACTACAAATGGAATGTGGTTACATGGTCACCCGGGTCTTCGCCACCCTTCCCCTCGAACTTTGGAATGTTCGAAGGGAGTTTGGTTGGGACCGGAGGCCATGCCAGATTGTATTTAATTGGATAGTTCGTTAATTTTGTGATATCTGGCAAGTTTAATGTTTCCAGAAAAGGAAGCCTAGGAGGACCTTGGGGATTCCACCCAGACTGAGCAGAGCTCCCAAAGTTCTGAAAAGATTGGCCTGGATTTTGGAAGGCACCAGGCTACCCGAAGTAACCAATAGAACCAGCTAAACCAAAAGGCAGACCTTGTGATCTAGCAAAACTTAGAATTTGACCAACTCCAGCCGAAAAACCCCCATAACTGGTGAAGCTCCCTCGTAAAGGATTATAAGGAGTCAATAACCCTTGATAAGGATTCCAAGCAGAAGCTAAGGGAGGAATACCTCGAAACGAACTAACTATGGAGTATGACATATTCCCTTGTTGGCCAAAAAACGGATTCCCAGTTCCCATGCCACTAACCGCAGGGTTAGTCCAACCTTGAAAAGGATTGCTGCTTTGTCCTATAGAAGAAGAAGGCGTAGATCCTATTGTTGGGTTGGAATGTGGTATATGACCACTTCCAAAAGGAAAACCCTAAAATGAAGCCGAACCACCCATCATGGATGTGGAGGCACTAAATGGAACTAACGGAACACCCTGTGAATGGGTGCCAAACAGGAAAAATCTAGAGCTAAAAGCATTGGCTTGGGAATTTCCACTCGTAGAAAGAATGGAAGTAGACCCAACTAAGGATGTGCTAGCAAAAGACCCAAATAAGGATGCGGAGGAGATGGAAATAGTTCTTCCCCCTTGTACTGATGTTGGAGTCTGCATAGTTGTAGCACTTGTGGTAGAAGCCATGCTTCCAATAGTGGCCATCGATGGTAAGTGCGTACCATTACCTGGACTTGACAGTCTATGCGTCGGAGTCCCAACGTATTGTAAAACGTCTAGATAGTTAGATGGTAGAGGAGAATTCAGAGCCGCTAACAACTCTGGGAGTTCTTCTATCTCTATGTTATCTTCTGATTGAAAAAGAACTCGAGAAAGAACTAGCGTGTTCCTCTCTAGTTCTAGAGAAGTACCAGGACTATGCTGAACACTAATGTCCCTAAGAGGAGGATCAAGCCCTGATGCGTCAGCTGCCACGGGATGAAACCCACCAGCAATATTACCTCTGCGCCTTCTAGGAGAAGGTTCTAAACTTGGTGGTGAAAGACCACGAAGTCTTCGAGACTGTCTAGGTGATCGGTTAGCCACTTTGAATGTTTTATTAAGATCTAATTAAAGACTCAAGAAAAAGTGAAAGCTAGGCCAACTAAGAGCATAGAGCACACACTAAAAAGTCCCGAAAAGATGTCAGCCAGTCAAACAACTTTCAAGTATTTCTACTCCAGGTGATGAGGACCAGACACCAAAATACAAGAAAGTGAAGTAAGGGGCCTTTCGAAGATAGTCTGGAATAATGACAGCCCAGTCCTACCAACAAAGAGGAAGTTACGTTGACCTCCTAACAACAACTTGCATCGATACAAGCCCCCAAGCTTCGTAAGGGTGCCCTCCAGTAGTACCATTGAGAGTGATAAAACGTCGACCTCAGGTGCCATGGGATTCCCCTCCACAGCCACCTATGTAGATCCCTAGGAGAAGCAACTAAGGTTAACAACTCGTGTCAGAAGCCAGGCAGAATAGTCTTGAGGTAAGATCGAACAAGTAGGAGAGGGGGTGTCTCTCTTACTTATCTTCAAAAACCCTCGTGCTTAACTCCCAGATCCGGAGCTTTCCTGGTCTCCCTAACGCTATTGGATTGGCAATCACTATTCATACTCCTATGCTTGACAATATAAATGGCCTTGGAGAGTTTTCTCTCCACTTGCCTAATCCAAGGCCCTAAAATATCCTAAAACTTGTTGGTGTGTCTAACTTGACAATTATAAAAAAGTTTTATTGTATTTTAATTAGCGCTTGTTTTTAAATGGGCTGTTCTTAAGTCAAGGGATAAGCGGAAATGAAACTTGTAGTGTTTTGATGCAAAAGAAATTAATAAAAACTAAACTATATGAAAATGCACTCATTTTGTTCTTTGATGAAATAAATTTCTACTAGGTTCATAGGAACTTCAAAGAAAGCAACAAATTTTTCTTTTCTTTTCTTTTACTCAAGCTTCACACTCACAAAAATTAACAAAACTATGGATGTCCTAAAAAATGCACAAATTTTTCCTAATGCAATGAGTACATGTTGATGCAAAACTTAAGACTACTTGTTTATCAATTCTAATTTGCCACTTAAGATGTTTAGATAGAATATAAGTTGCTAATGCTCATTTTCATCCAGACACTAAAAGCAAGTTTCAAGACAAACAAAAATGAACTTTCACTCGGAAAAAGAAACTAAATCAAAACAAATTTCAAGAAAGCAAAACCAAGTTTTCAAGAAGTTTTCTCCAAAAGCAAAAACAAAAATGACTTTTCAACAATGATCTAAGCAAGACTAAAACTTTATGATTGAAGAATAGGCAACAAATCACTTTACAAGTTGACAACACAAAATGGGTGAAAACATAACAAAAATGTGTTTCAAGATGCTCTTAACAATCAAAAAGCAGCAACAAGAGCTTGGAAATAAAGACCAAAAGATTGGAAAGACAACTTTCAAGAAAGTGTGAATCAACAACTTTCGGAAAGTAAGAAAAGTCGATGGTCATAAATATGTAGTTTTGACACGCAAACAAAAAGTCACCAAAACAATATTTGAGACAAAGATTGAGATCAATCTTTCTTCCCTAGAAGACCAGAGCAGCCAAGATTCCCAACAATAAATCTTGTGTGCTTAAACAAAAAAGATGATGCTTGCAACAAAACAAAACAATACCAACACTTTCCACAACCGGAGAGAGTTTGAAACCATGTACTTGATGTAAAAATAAAAACCGACACAAAAAAGTAACTGTTCAGGACTAATTCATACTAGCAGATAGATCTACAGACACAAAAATATTTGAAAAATCTTGAAAATTTTAGGGTATACGCGACTGTGTTAGTGCATAGCTGCGTGTATATGCTATTTTGCCTAAGGAAACCTATGTATACGCGGGTTTACTTAAGGAAACATGCGTATATACACTTCTGTAAACTAGAAAAACAACATATATAAAAGATTACAAGAAACAACAAAAAGCAGTCTGAAGAAACTGATCAAACTTACAATTCAAGTTCCTACAAGAACAGACTACACAGTAACAACAAGCAGATAGACAGTTGAGCCCTGATTGGACTGAACAAACCCAAACTAGGAACAACAATACTGTTGTCCCTAGTGGAGTTACCAATTCTGTTAAGGGATAAATTCCCCTGGGATCTTGGGTTGATACCCTAGTAGATCGGAGGTTATCTTCAAAGAAAAACACACATTCCACATAGCCATGATGCTAATATAAACAAACTATACAAAGAGAGGTGCACCTGGGGGTCCTTTGTTTGGGAAGATCGAGCCAGGGTCCAAACTCTCTTAGAGTTCCTTTTAGTCATTCAACCTACAAAACAATCAATTCCAGAAAGCACATCAGTATATTGACCAAGCATCATGGATAAATCATCCTCATAGCATATTGAAAGGTAGTTAATTATACAATTAAAACAACCATTCATATGTGAATCATAACATTTATATAAAGAAGATTTGTATTAGGAACAAGACAAGTGTTTCTTTTATTATAGATAACTAAAGTACAGAAATGAATGATTTCACCTGAGTCTTCCTTTTACAGGCTCCAAGCGGAACCGTCCTCCACATTTGTCCAATCTCAAGCCTTCAACAAACTCCTTCCATGACTTACTCCAAGATATCTCAAGTAGTAGAAAGACATCATAACACAAGGAAACAAGGGTTTCCTGTAATGGGGGAAATGCTGGAAGCACAAGGATCTTCAGACCTGGTCAGGGATAATCTCAGTAGAGTGATCTTTCTCTCTCTCTTCTCCTCCCTTAGGCCTTCCCATTGAATCCTTTTTACACTTCTCCCAAAGTAGTTTTTTAGTTGGGAATTCGTTGGGAACAGTTGGGCCATGGGCACTAATAGGTAATCAATAGGTAAAACCTGCAATCTCCGCTCGAAATTAAGGAGATTTATTTTTTTTGAAGTATTTTAAGACATATACGTGGGTTGGGTATACACAGACCCGTGTAGACATGCATTTAGCTCAGGGAAATGTCACGTATAGGGAGTAAAACACTATTTTTAAAGTATTTGGACCAGGTCTGGAAGGAGGGGTTGCCCTAGGCCATGAGTGCAGCATCACAAACATCATGTTAGGCCCCTATACTACTAGTGTAACCCCTTATTGTTATTAGTACAACCCACTTATTATATTGATGTACCCATGTAG
>APFE030300496.1:0-11328 GCA_000404065.3 Pinus taeda | reverse complement strand
GAGGATTAGGAGGAGGAGGAGGAGGTGGAGGCGGAGGAGGAGGATGAGGAGGAGGAGGCATAGGTGGAGCAGGCGAGGGAGGAGGTGAAGGTAGAGGCATATATGACTTTGTTTATTCTTTGGGTATTTAGCATATTTTCCGTAACTATCATTAATTTTTTATATATATAATGGTTTAAGGAAAATAAATTAATTTCCAGTTCACTTTCTGGCATGACATGAGCTTCTTCTTTTTTTTTTGTAAATTGAGTATGTCCATTACTATTAACAAAATATATACAGCAGTTACATCATGGTCTCATCCCGCCCTGAAGGGAAACCGGGATTCTTGACCATCCAGCAAACAAAAGGCAGATTAAAACGAAATTGAGTGGTTACCACTGTTTCAGACCAGTTTTCCATATAGGTATTTATAGCTGTAGCCATACTATAAAATATTAAGTTCTTCCTACATATATAAACAGCTATAAATCGCAAGGCTAAATGAAAGCAAAAACCAAGAGTTTCCAGAAAAACTAGGAACATGCCAGCGCGCGCTACTTGTCTAGTTCAGCCTGCTGGCCTTTCTCCTGCTTTACCAAAACTCCACTGGCCACGAGCTGGTTCTGCAGATCCTCCAGATGTTTTTCCTGCATGAGCATGGTGATAAAAATGTCCTTCAGCTCCTTTTTGACATTAGGGAGGCTTTGGACCATTTTTGCCATTTCCATGGCAACCTGCTTGAGGGCTTTTGCCATAAGACGCTTCATGACCCAATACAGATGGAGGGATTGTTTATATAGGGTCATTCTTCCCCTGGTATGGCCAGGGTCAGGCATAATGGCAGCCCAATCTTCCATTTCGTCTTCTGACTGCACCTGTATAGCGTCCTCTTCCTAAGACTCCATTATTTTCCTGACTTTTGGATTTGAATTTTCTCTCTATTCCTTCTCCGCAGCTCGAATCCTTTCGCTGATGGTCTGTCTGGTCCGCCTGGAATCGTCACCCGCCACTGGTTCATCCTCCTGCTCCTGGAGAGGGCTGCACTGACGTCCCCTCCGGCTTCTTCCCTCCGCATGACATGAGCTTCTTCATTTTTTAGAGAATCCGCAATTTATATTGTATTTTGTTTTAGAATATTTATTAGGAAAGGGAAATATGTTCTACTTGGCTATTTGTATGGAATAATGACCTATTCTCTAGCTTCATATGTTTTCATTGTAGGGGGTCTATTTCCATGGGAACAACATTCCTTTAATGAAATTATACTTTTGAGGGAAAGGCTAAAGAAGAAATACATGCAATTAGTGGAGGATGAGAGATTGTTTATTGTGTTATCATTTTTGAAGTTGAAATCCTTTGATGATACTTATATTGTAACATGTTATACTAAGTAATGAACATTTTTCTTTGTGGGCTATATTTTTGAACTCAAAATTTGTGGCTTTATAATGAGTTGTGTTAATTTGATTTTTTATCATATATGTAATTAACTTTCATTACATATTTATGTAATTTCAAAAAATTGTGTATTGATAAAAAATTGTTAGAGTTTTGACTGAAGAAGAAAACACAATAGTTATTATAATAGTTACACACCAAGAAGTTGAAAAAACTTATAGATGGTGATGAACCATCAAATCCTAATGATGTTTTTTTATTTGAAGCATATTAATTGGATAATTATTTTTCTATGAGAGAATCAATGCATCAGAAGGAAAAATAACTTGATCTAAAGATTAAATGAGGGATTCACCAATAAATTACAAGATTTTATAATCAAGTGAATGATTCACTAATATTTTACAACATTTTACAATTCATTGAAAGATGCACCAATATTCTAAAATATTTTATATTTTAGAAAAATATTCCAAAATTTTTGATATATACTTGCAGTGTAGCAGATAATGACCATTAGTTAATAGTAGAAAGGAAAAAAAGAAATCACATGAAGATAAGGAACGTAGGAATAGAAGAAGAGAAACGATGTAGCAAAGAGCTAAAAAAGTGTTACTTTATATTATATTCTCTTCATAAGCTAGTCACAAAAGATACAATGATGCATACATTTCCATATTATTACTATTATATATAGTATTATAATATTATATATATATTATTATATTATTTATTATATATTTATATTATATATATGTCGGATAGTCCACAAAAAATTTTAATTGTTCAAAAACCAATTTAGGCCTTATCTAACTTGAACCTTGACTCGATAGAGAGTTGATCCAACTTTATTAATATCATTTCTAGGAATTGGTTTGTTGATCATCAACTAAGTCGACTAGCCCCTCCAACATTTCCCCTACCCTTAATATCTTCTTTGTGAAAAAGAAGGGAAGATTTGGAGTCTTACAAAATTTGATATACCATAAATTAAAAAAAGTCAATCCTTATAAAGAAATAAAAGTTCGTCAAGAAGGGTGGTTGGATAATTAGGAGATCTAGTTTTCGGGTCACGAGAAATTCTTGAACTACATCTGCAAGATTTAAAATGTGAATTATTCTTGTTTTCCCTTCCTTGGCCAATCGATTGAAACCTTTAACTTCAATTTCCTGAGTGCGATGTTGTTGTTCAGAAGAGAGGCCGCATTCTAAAAGCTTAGCTCAAAGAAATTGAATTTATATTGTCAGGAAGATGATCGAGATGATTGTGCTATTGGATGTGCTGGTGTTGAAGTCATAGGGAATGTTGTTTGATAAGTAGTCGGTGCAAGCACTTGATGATGTCGATAAAATATAGACCATTTCCATACAACTATACTTTCATGGGCATCAAATTCTTTTAAATATTTCAAATATTCTACCTTGTTGGCTAGTGATATGTTCCTTAACAATTCTTGATCAACTGGTATTTATGTTCTAATAGTTGCACTTTATATCCTAGTTCTAACATTCTAACTAGATATACCTTTGTTGTTGTTGTCTCTGCTAAATCTTTCAAATATTTGTTTTTCTCAAGCATGCCTTAGGTCAGGTTTCTTACTAGATGTTTCTTTTAGCCTTTCTTTATTTATGGAGCTCAATTGTTGGGTGTATTTGACTCTACTAGACGAGCTTGTTCATTAGTTGTAGGTGAGGTTGAGGTGACATCTATTTTTAAATTATTTTTCTCTAGAATTTCCTTTAATATATATTCTCACATAGTATTATTATATGGGACTTCTCGAGTGTTAGCCTGAATGGATGACATTTTAACTTGATAATCCTTTTATTCAACAATTGTTGTGGTAGTCACATAGGGTGAATTAGAAGTCAATTTGATGTCTAGAGTTTTTGTTTTTTTTTTTTCTCATTGCAATCACTCAATTGTCCTAAATTCTGTCTATCTCAAAGTTCCATTTTATATGCTAGCTTTGGTTGAAGTGAATTGTTGATGTTCTTGTATTTTCTAAACTACCATCAATTTCTATCTTTTTATTTCAATGAATACATCTCTGACATGTCCAAGTTACTACAAGGTGTCTCTTCCAATAGGTGATGCTAAAAATTGTTGCAATTCTATGCTTTTTTTTGCTACTTATACCCTTTTCTTGGGTATGCTCATAAGAAATGGCCAAACCACCGAACCCACCCACTTTGATGGAGGAAAATTCTGATATGGAAAAATCTGAAGCAGACTCTCCATACCTAACATTATTCCTCCATTTCCACAACCTAATGTACTTAGGGGACTAGGAATATCCAGATCTGGGATATTTAGTAATAGACCTATGAAATGATGTGTTTGAGGTGGAACATTCACTTGTGTAGACAAGATTTTTCGTTCATATCTGATCAATAGTTCTATTGTCACTAAGAGCAGAAAATTATAACATTTATGTATTCAAGCTTCTGCGATCCATACTAAATTAAGCAAAATATTTCAGTAGAATTCACATAAGAGAAATTTTTGGCCCATGTGTTTTGAACCAACAAGTCTGGTTCATCATTTTGGCACTTATGATGAACCACACTTACTCATTTGAAATGTGTCAGCCAAAACTTTCTCTTATGTGATTTCTACGTAAAGACATTGCTTAAGTTATAAGATTTATACTCCATACTCACCTTAATCCTACATAGCTCCATTCCCAACTCATGAATGGGACGTCCTTCACTTCCATCTATGCCATTGTGTATGTACATGGTAAGAAGATACTCTGCATCGACAATCTGGTGAACGATACTACCGAAGACCCAGGTTGTCAGTCTCCATCCCCATGCAGGAGACTGAAACCAGTATTAAATCCATTCAAAAACTCCATTATCAGACCCCCGAGAGTGAGATCATTCCCTAGCGATGACGTAGAAGGTGGATCTGATGTCTGAAGAAACCCAACCACATAAGGAAAGAAAAAACACTGAGAAACCCTAGCCATCACACCAAGCTCATCCTCTTGACATAGTTCCCCTTTCAATCTTTAATTTGATTTTTTAATTAATATCTTCTCAACTTACATTTTAATCAATTTTTTTTATTTAATTCAATTATTGTAAGTTCATAATTAGTGTATTAATTAATTAATTTTTTATGGTACAAAATGGGTGAAGTTTATACCTTGTTAAATCTATTTAGTATAAAATCAAAATTTCATAAATATTTTTAGTCAATAAATATTATAGATATAAATGACCATGAAAATAGCACAAGTAATAATGACTATGGATTTTCCTTGTAAGAATCATCACTAGTTTTTGTATGTTTGAAAATCACAAGTTTTCATGATTTCTTTTAATCAATATATACTTTTAAAAAATACAAATAATTAGAGCATCACAGGTGACTATGAGCATGCATATTCTGCTAACCACAATCATTCAATGTAAAATTAAAAATATATCAAACAAAATAAACTTAAACTTAAAAATTAATTTACAAATCGATGTTTTCTAATGATAGAATTTTAAATGTATGTGGTTTTATTTTATGCTATGTATTTTTTTTGCGCTTTTGCTTGCTTGTGATTGTTTGTTTGGGTATAATATTTTTACACATATGTAATATCATATACAATAATTACTTTTAGAATGAGTAGGACGTGTGAACTAACTTATTAATCTTTAAATTGTTGTTTAATTTGATAAAATCTTCTTTTTTCAACATCATTAATGAATTTGAATGTTTATAAGCAGCACTATTCAATGCACAATATTCTTTATAAGTGTTTTTAATTACTATGTTTTTTATAATTAGTTATAGGTTGATGTTTTAGGGTGATAAAATTTTAAATGTTTGTGTTTTTATTTTATGAAATGTATGTGTTTGTCTCTTTATGCTCTTGTTATGTGTATAATTTTAGAACACAAGAAAGTATTTCATTAGAATATCCCATATGGAAGTCCATTGCCGAAATTTTCTATTGACTTGATAGAAATCACCTCTATGATAAGTTACACACATAAAATATAATATGTAAGAATTATAGTCCCAATTAATTGAATGTGTATTAAACTATACATGTTCAAATTAGCAATTAGTTTAACAAAATTTCATTTATTTTTTCAAATGACCATAACATAATGAATGGTTATGGATTTTTTGTAAGTATCACTATTCAATGCATCTTTGAGAAGTATTTTTAACCAATATATATTGTTAATTAGTAACAAATCCATGTCTTGTGATGGTAGAATTTTAGATGTTTGTGTTTTTATTTTATGTAATGTATTGGTTTGTTTCTTTGTGTTTTTATGTCTATAAATTCTTAAGAATAATTTTTTTTATTAGAATAAGTTGATACAAATAAATTATATGATGATTTTAAGAATTCATAGTATCCAATGCGAGAATTACACTTCAAATGAATTGAATGCTTGCATAGCTTAGCTATGCTCAATTTAATAAAAGTTCACTTATTTTGGTCAATGACCATGACATCATGAATGAAAATGTATTTTTTTTGTAACCACCGCTATCAATGTGTATTTTAAAATTACAATTATTTTAAATTAATATATTCTTATAATTAATTACAATTTTATGTTTTATGGTAGAGATTCAAATGTTTGTGATTATATTTTATATTTTTGTATATGTTTGTGTTTGTGCATATATAATGGCTTTACCCATACATAATGATCGTATATAAAAATTACACTTTAAATGAGTTGAATTTGAGTATTAACTTATTTTATGTGCAAATTGATATTCAATTTAATAACATCTCATTTATTTCTAAAAATGATCATAACATTTATCAATTAATATATATTTGAATAATAAAAATAACTATAATATCACAAATGATTATGATAATAAATTTTTTGCAAGCACAACTGCTCAATACATTTAAACAGGTACACCACAAAACATTCATCATAATTTGCAAGAAATTATGTACTTTAGAAATTAATTAGCTAGAAATTGATGCTTTATAATGATATAATGTTAAAATGTGTTTTTTATTTTTTAATATGGATTTATTTGTTGTGTTATTTTTCTCTTTTTGTGTCATGATTTTACAGACACATAATATCATAATATTATATGAAAACGAGCAAAAAGTTAAATCTTATATTCTAACTCACTTATCTTCAATTTAATTTGTTTGCAAATATTTTAATCAAAATATATTTCAAAAAATACAAACATGGAGTTGAATTTTTATCCTTTGATTTATGTTTGTGTTTAATTTAATAAAATAATTTTCAAAGCAAAGACAATTATTTTAAAAAATATAACTTTCTTTTTTAAACATGTTAAATATGTCTTTTTGAAGGTGCTTATGTTTCCTCTTATTACAAAATTTAATTGTAATAAGCATTGGTAAATTTATATTATGACCTTAATTGAATATTCAATTGCCCCTAACAATTCAAAGTGCATCAAGTGATGTGACATATGATAGTGTGAATATTTATTTTTATTAATATACAAGAAAATTTGTCTTTTTGCCTTATGATTCTTGAAGAATTCACACGGAATGAGTTGCGCCCAAGAAGAGGAAAGATAAAAAGTTCAAAAAAGGTTCTCCTTTTTGCTAGAGTTGAATTGCTCATTTTGCAGACTACCAAGAAAACACATGACTCAATAAAAAGTTTCGTGTGTGAAACTCACTTAAAATCATTGTTGGAGATAAAATGAGTTCGATAAAATATAAAGGTATATTCGGAAATAATGATTGTACTCATACCCCAAAAGTAGCAAGATGTTGCTAAGGGTCAAGGAAATGTAAATTGGAAAACGACTACTATTCGCTTTCCTGGGAAGTAGGAGTTAGAGCTTTGGGGGAAGTACATGGAAACATAGTTCTTAGTTGGAGGAATGCAATATCCTTTAATCTATTTCCATCAAGAAAATATTAGATAAGTATATTCTAAAAAATAATACACTTTAATATGTGCAAAGATGCAACAGGATATTATATAATAAATTAAATAAGCTTGTTTGGATGGATAAATATATAAGCATGCACAAAAAAATAATACACTTGAATGTGTGCAAAGATGAAAAAGGATATTATGTAATTAATTAAAGAAGCTTGTTTGAATGGATAAATATACAAAAATGCACAATAACCCTTATTCACCTATAAAAATATAGTTTGTTGTAAGCTACTATAGAGAAGAACTATTGTCGGTAATAAAAATAAATTTATACATAGTTTAACTTGTAGAAAAATAAATGTATACCTAGTTTAGCTTGCTATAGGTTAAAGCACTAGAATCATATCAATTGGCCATGGAACAAGAAACCTTGGGTAAAGTAATTATACTAGGGCCTAAAGGACAACCTTCTCAAACTCCCATGACAAGGGTTCAACATGCCTCTTGCCTAATTTGCATATGCTATTCTTCAAAGAAAATGATAGTAATAGTAAATTATATACAATCATTATTCAAAAACAAAAGATATAGAGTTGACATGAATATCTAATTTGTACTCATAGAATATAAATAGAACAAATATTATAGTATTTTAAACTTTTGATGGAATCACTTCATTACACACAGTAACAAATAAATAGATTGTATAAATTTGTCTTACGAATAAAAAGAAAGATTTACATTATTGGGGCTATAAGATAGCCAAAACTATTTTCTCATAATTAAATATTCTCACTAAAAAAGAGAGGGTAAATCCCTTGAATTTAAATTGATATACATGAATTGTTTCAAGTGTCGGGCCTTTTTGGAAAATCCCTAGCTAGATAAGGGTATTATTTACATTCAAACAAAATCAAATTTCCTTGCAGCCAACATCAAGAAAAAATTGCAACCAACATTGAAACCCCGTAGGCGAAAGCGTAGGCAAAAAAGCGTGGATGAATTTTTGCCCCAAAACAATGTCACAAGTTAACCCAAGTTGGTCATAGATTAACCTACACATGCAAGAAATGAATTCCTTTGTTTGGACTGGAATAAATCTAAATTAATCAAGAAAAGAATGTTATAGAGGGTTTTGACATAAGTAGAGTCTAACCTTAGTAATATAGATGACATCCTTCAACCCGATACTTTGTTGTAAAGGGAATAACATTATTATTGTACATATATGCTTGTACAGAGAAAAATCATATTGAGATGAGAATCGAGTTACGTTTTAATCATAGAGTGAAAATTCTAGAAAGATTGTAAAATATTGGAAGGAACTCCATGTATTAAGTTTAGTTCATTTTGAAACCATTGAGAAAAATAGAAATTATGTTGAAATACTTTGAGGGAACCATAACCGAAGTATGATACTTCACAACCAAAAAGTTAGAAGTAAAAACTTACAATAATATACCCAATATGCAATAATGGCTATACTATAAAAAACATAAGTGAATGTAGACGAACCAAAGACCTTGTGATGGATTACCAAAGGATTTCATCCATACCACATTTCACAAGGAGTATTTTTCTAAGAGCGTGAGATGGACATAAGTTTTTCACATACATTGCACATAGAATCACATCATCCCAAAACCATCGTGTTCAATTTTTGGAACATCCTCATGAGCAATCTATATTATTTATGATGTTCATTTTTCAACTACATATTTTTGTTGAGCAATTCTATGGAACTAGTGTTATGATGTTGGAATCCCATGCTTGTAGAGATATTTTCCATATTCATCTAGAAGTAACATTATCTTCCATTAACCAGTATGAAGAGAGCCAATATTGTGATTATGCTTCATATCCAATTCCACCCCCCTTACTGAATTCCTTAAAAAAGTTTTCGAAAGCTTGAGATTTTGTCTTTTCAATTAATCTGAACATGTTATGAAACCAACCGACAAAAAGACAGAAAAGATAGATCAACACCTTAGAAATAAGCTGTTTGAAGGGGAAACCTCCTTTACATTACACATGAAAAAAATTCTATTGATGACTACAATGACAAGAACTCCTTTTCTATAATAAAGGTCTAAGGATCATAATATAATCAGAAGATTACATAAACAATATTCAATGTAAGTGCCACATAATAATAATAGTGGGGTTCTCTATGGGCGCACGAAATAATAATAAAAATATGGGGAATACATGGGCACAAAAATATAATAAGGTGGTTGTATTAATAACAATAAGGGGTTACACTAGTAATATAGGGACCTAACAGTACACCTAAAATATTCCAGCGTAATCATCAACACAATTCTTCGTACATTTATTTTCATTAGCATAAGGAAAATGCATAGGACCACACAAATTAAAATATATATGTCCAACTTTTCTACATGAATAAACGGGCCTTGCTAGCAAATGTTAACAAGGAACTATAGATTTCTTATACTCCTAGCGAATGTCAACAAGGAGAAAGTTATCCAAACAATTATATGAGACAAAGAAGAAGTTAGAAATGATTATGAATAGCTAAAGAACCATACAAATAAGGAAGTGGAAAATCCCACATATATTTAATAGGATACTCAATTAACATATTTAATGCTTAAAGTAGTTAGGTATAACAAAAGAAGCGTGTTTAGTTCTCATTATTTTGGAATTAAATCACCCTTGAAGAGGAAGGGGCATGACTAAGTAGAGTGAAAAATAAGATGATAGTGATGGATAGTCTATGAGCTCTCAGTAGAATAAACAATGTTCCAATGTAAATGTAGTAGACAAATTTCGTTGGGGCAATATTTAGAGTGGGTTAATATTCCATGGTTTTCTAAAATAAAAAATAAAAATAGTTGTCAATTTTGACATTTTTTAATTTATCTTGTCAATGTTTATAATTTAAAATTATTTTAACTTCAAAATCATTAGAACTCTCAATATTTTTACGAAAATATCATTAAACACTTTATATTATGCATATTAGTGGGAACTAATGCTAGACAAGGTTTATAAGGTTTAAAATAAATTTCCATCCTTGAAATTTTTTCTACTAGATAGAACCCTTCGATAAGAAAGAAAAAACATGGCGCAATTGTGGAAAATATATAAAAAATTCAAGCGAGTAACAAAGAAGAATTACTTGTGACATTGTTGGATAAAACTAACATGTGGGGGATAACTAACAAGGAATAAAGTTGTGGGTCATTTAATGTTTGCATGTTGGGAGCCTTTGTGACATAGTAACAATGAAAATCCTCAATGCGAAGGGTGTGTGCATTTCATGATATTTTTTCTTTGAAACGATGAAAGACAATTTAGGATGCATAAACGTAATTATATTACAATTTAGTGAAAGAAGCAATGGATGCTTCTTTTATTCCATTAAATTTTTTTATGCATGTCCAAGTTTATTTCACCTTCATGGCTTCTTTTGATCCAAAGGAGAACTAAGGAGTTTCTCATTGTACATATATAATAAAAATATGAACATTTTCAGTAGAAGAGTTGCAATACGAGGTGATGTAGGTGTTACCTATCCTAAACAATGTGTATTGTTGAACAATTATCTCCTTCTTAATGAAAAGTATTATCTTTCCGATTGAGTGTATACCTATTTTATTAGATTTCCATATACTTTAATGTGTTTCCTAAATATATTTATTAATTTCTGAATAACCATTGAAAAATATATTTTTACATTGTAATATGATTCTCTTCCAAATCACGTGGAATGTGCCTTGCATATCTCACACCCATTAAAAGGGGGATTTTTGTGAATAATGAGGTTAGAGAAACATTAATATGTGTATAATGGTGTCAATATATTTTGGTTTGTATCCTTTAAATTCATTTCCTAAATAAATAAATGTGAATGCATTTGAGATTTCATAATTTTAATAGAAAAAAATCTCATATATTGTACATATAAGTGAGAATCAGTGAAGCCATTGCATTGAACTCAACAACACCTTAGATTTCAAAACAAAGCCTCAACATTTAAGGTAAAATTGAGTAGAAAAAATGAAAACGAAAAAAAATATTAAAAGAAATCATATTACAAACATATATATTTATGTATAT
>APFE030300492.1:39434-75487 GCA_000404065.3 Pinus taeda | reverse complement strand
TGTTGGGGACACCCTGTACTGCCTCGGCGTTGATTCTGTTTTCCACCGATGCTTAACACTCGAGGAAGCTGAGAAAGTTTTAAATGACTGCCATTCTGGCGCCTGTGGTGGTCACATGTCCGGATATGCTACTGCATAGAAAATCCTCCGCGCTGGTTACTTTTGGCCCTCCATCTTTAAGGACTGCATTCTTGCCGTCCGCTCTTGTCACGAGTACCAAATCTACCAACGAAAGATGCGTGTGCCTCCCGCTCCACTGCACCTCGTTGTTACCATTGGCCCTTTCGCAAAATGGGGCATTGATTATATGACCTGTAACCCTCACTCAGCTGGGGGGCATGGGTATATCATCGTTGCCGTTGATTACTTCATGAAATGGGCCGAGGTGATGTCCACATTATCTGAAGACGGTCACACCGTGGCGCAGTTTTTATTCAATCATGTTATCTCACGGTTCGAAGTCCCTCAAGCCATCGTCACTAATAATGGCAAGCATTTCTGTAATCATATGATGACTGAGCTTACAACCCAGTTGGGCCTATGGCATGATAGTTCGACTCCATACTATCCTCAGGCCAATGGCCAAGTAGAAGCCATCAACAAGGTTCTAGTTACGATGCTTCAACGAACCATTGGCATGCATAAGTCCAACTCGCACTTGATGTTGTTCTCTGCCTTGTGGACCTACCAAACCTTTGTGAAGGATGCCACTAGTTTCACTCCTTTCCAATTGGTTTATGGACTGGAGGCTACCCTTCCCATCGAGTGTGAGATCCCTTCATTAAAATTAGTCGTCGAATTACACCCTAACACTACTCCGGTAGAGGAACACCTTCTTTACCTGGAGCGGCTAGACGAGACTTGTCGACTAGCCTCTTTAGCTATCGAAGCACAGAAGAAGCGAGTGAAAACTCACTTTGATCACACTGTTCATCCTCGTTCTTTTGTTGAGGGAAATTTAGTCCTGCTCTACGATCAAGCCAATGATAAGCTAGGGGCAGGGAAATTCAAGCCCATGTGGCACGGGCCTTACATTGTAAAGAGAGTTTTGCAAAAAGGGGCCTACGAGCTGATTGACTACGAAGGGAATCCCCTGGATAAACCCCGGAATGGGCTTTACTTGAAAAAATATTATGCATGAATTCCAGGCACTCTATTTTTTGTACATACGTGTGCTTTAGCAAGTGTGTTGTGTGTATATGTTTTCATGTTTTTGTCTTGGTGTGTCGGCGTGATTTCCGCTTATTGTGTCCTTTTGCTTCTTGGACAGATGTCTAGTTCACCTTACGTTGGTTTTGTTGATGGTGCCTCCCGCATTACATGCAACCTGTCCTCTGCGGCATGGGTGATCTACGATCCTCATGGTGAGCTAGTAGACCTTCAAGGGGTTTGTCTAGGTTGTACCACGAACAATGTTGCTGAGTATAGTGTTGTGATTGAGTTACTAGCCGAGGCGATCAATCTCGGTATTTGAACATTGGTTGTGAACTTGGACTCTCAGCCTGTCGTCCACCAGCTCAATGGGCAATATTCCGTCAAAGACCATCAGATTTTAAGGTTATATCTACATGTTAAGTTGTTAGAAAGGGATTTTGATTTCATCACATATCAACATATTCCAAGACGATTTAATACGTTAACTGATGCATTAGCCAATTATGTATTGGACAGATATGTATATATATATATATGTGTCCAAATGTTTGCACAGCGTGCATCATCAAAAAATAATACATGTTTGTTTTAATACATCCGGAGACAACATGTCTCACAAAAAATATGCATGAAAATAAAGCCTAGATGATTAATCCCTATGGTGCTCATGGTAGCACGTCACTGCTCGCACTAGGCATCTCAAGAGACGGTGGATGCGACTGGGCACCCCCACCGTGTGTCTCTGATATGCTAACGGGACATCCGCTAGCCAAGCATAATCCGGAATCCCTCGAGCGATACCCTCAAGGTTCTGGATAAGTTCTCCCCCCTCGGCACCCTCCTCCTGAGGGTCTGCTGCAGGCTGATTTCTCCTCGAGATAGGAGACATGCCAGTTGGTCGCTCTGGGCCAACGTCTGCATACGCATATAATTGTTGTTAGAACAAGCATGTATTAAAAAAAAAATCATAAAACACAAATTCAAAAAGAGATCATAGCTAACTCCTCATCCCAATCCTCTCCCTCTGGCAATGGGAGATCAGGGTCACTTGTGAAGTCAGTCCCTGCATACGGCCACTCCTTGACCACAAATAGCTGGTGGCGGAGCCACCCAAAAAACTCTGGCCTCCAAGACATTTGCTGGCCTCCCCCCCCTCTAGGCATCAGCACTGCCCAGCGAGCCATTCTTGGCTCTCAAGGCACCAGATCAGGTATGAAGGCCCCTTGGCCCTGAAAGATTGGTAACCGTTCCAAAATGAACGTCACCAGAATAGAACCATACCCAAACTACTACAGTTTTCCTCGCTTACCTTTTGTAAGTTGTCTCTTCATGTTGGTAGTCACCGTTGTCGCCCAATTAAAGATAGTCAGATTCAGACACTCTATGGCCAATATAAGTTGGTTCTTTGTTGACTCGTGGGGTGCCTACACCCCCGCAGCCCGTGTGATGATAAATAACACTGCTTTGAGTGTTAGATCCTGAATAGTGGCGATATCCACCTTTGAACTTTCGGATCCGAATTGTGCCCCTGGGCACATCCGTGCCATCACCTCCCCCATATTCTCACCAAATGGCTTACTACCTGTCAATAGGGGCACTGGCCCTCTGCGTGACAGTCCTGTGATGAAGTAGACATCAGATACGTCCAGTTCCAACACTTGATCTCGTATACGGAACACTTGCTCGTGTTCGTCCCAAAGATTGATCAAGTACCGTAAGAGCTCCGGTTGAGCTCGTAGGTAAGACGTGAGGAAGTATTTCTTTAGCCCGCAATTCCTAAGGGTTTCCATGCAATCTTCGTCTGCTATGGCCAATTCATCCACTCTATCATGCTCCCTTTCCTTCCATTGGATCACCATTTTTTTCATTTCCCTGCAACCACAAGATCAAAAAACATTAATTAGATCTTTAGTAAACATAGAAATGAAGTGAAATTGCTTTAAAAATGTTGAAATTTGAAAAACAAATGCGCTCGGTTGTTGGCGCGACTGTTTTTAAAACAGTCATGCCCATGGGCATGAGCCTTTGGAGTAAAAAGGCCCATTGGCGCGAGTTTGTGCTCGATACCCGCGCCAATGGGCATAACCCTAGTTTTTCAAATTCTCCCCACAGAGCTCGATGGAGCAAGCAAAAATGACTGAAAAATGGACTAAAATGGAGTATGAGAATGTGCCTCTTACCTAGAACTGACGGCGCTCTGAATAGTCGCACGGATTTGTCGCAATCGTCACCCAAAGATCGCACACCAAAAGCACTATTGTCGCTCTCCAATGAGGTAAAAGTAAAAATTAAATTTAGTTTTTACCATTTTGACATATATATGGCTTTTTAACTCAAAATAGGTTTTTAAAAGTCATTTTTTAAGAATATTTTAATATATTGTTGTCGAAAATGGATTTTACACTTGTTTTTGTGCAGCGACAGGTTTTTATGTGACTTAGATGTTGCAACAAGTTGTATTTTATACCTTTTCGGACTCGGTAAATACACGAAAAAGTCATTATGGAGTCATCTTTCTGCTCTTTTCTGATTCTCTAAACATGAAAAGAATGCCAAGTTATTCCTCTCGACTCGCTAAACGTGAATGAGAGGCAGTCGTCTTTAAACTCTTTTCCGACCGTGTAAAGACGAAAAGATCGTCGGGCCCTTGTCGTTCAAGTTCGTTAACAGTTACGAAATGACATGGTTTCAATCGCTTTTTTACTTTTTTAGGTCGAAATCACTAATCATGAAAAGTACTCCTCGATCGTAATGGTTGGGCGGTTCTTTCGAGCATTGTTTTATACTTTTTCGGACTCGAGAGACACAACTTTATGAAAAAGGACACCCATGGAGTTTACTTTTCTACAGTCTTTTCAAACTCTCTAAACATGAAAATACGTCGAGTTCTTCCTTTGTCAGACTCGTTAAAACTTGATGACATTGGATTCCATCGAAATGACACTTTACAAGCATATGTTATCCTCGTCAAGCTTGTTCATAAAAATAACTGGGGTACTCGCCAAAAATGGTGGGGAAAATGGAACCATAATCATTGTCATGTCGGCAGTATGTCGCTCTTGAACATGGCACTTATCTGCATTCGTGTCTGGGTGGGGGCATTTCATCTCTTTTTTCACTTACCTCCGTGGGTTTGGGTGATCCTGTTTGACCTCTCATCTGCTCTTTTCCTTGTCGTCATGACCTCCGATCATTTTATGTCAAATAATGCCAAGTCCACTGTCGTGCCGCCAATATGTTCAAGAGAAGTTGACCTCTGCGAAATAATCAACCTCCCTCTGATAACTCACATAATCCTGATTCACAAAAACATTACCTTCCTCTGTCTCACATTGATGATGTGGGAAACACTATGGCCCACCTTCGATCAAGGTCGCTTCCTCGACTTCAACTCTTTATCCAAGAAGTTGACCTAGAGAATCCCTTCAGGTGCCTTGGAGCCTGCATGCCTCAATGGCAGGTTCTTCATGTTCGACGTGAGGTTTTCATCATTGGCCTCCGATCGAATGATTCTACGGGTGTTCAACGCCGGCTCACTGATTCGCACGCGATAGATTGTACCTATAGTACCTTGAGGACCATTGTCATTATTGGTGATACCTCTCGCATCTGTTAACAGTTTTCATCATTGGCTGGTAATTAGACGATGTTCCTGCATGTTCGACTTCAACTCCTATATTCGCGTGCTTGAACTTGTACTTTGTTCGGGTCGAGATGGAGCGCAAGACCCTGGATTTTGTCTGTTGGAATCCAGGTTGCAATTTTGTGGATTATTATGATTATTACATGACTCATTCACTAGATGGCTGTGACCATGCCCGAGTCAGTTTATCAATCCTCACTGGATGGTTGCGTCCATACCTTGGATCTAGCTTTTTACGTACTCTGCTATGGATGGTTGCGCCCATACCACATATATCATGTACTTGAGATATCAGTTGTACTTCTCCACGCAGGTTTTCTGGCAACAGTGTTTTCGGTTGGACATGTTCTTGTAAAGCATTTCACCCCTCTCTCTCTCTTGGGCCTCATGCTTTAGGGGGCATGTGTTACACAGCAATTTGTCATCGTCCCTGTTACCCCTTCTCCCGCATCTTGGAGGGCTCATTCCGAGACCTACGAGAAGTGACATGACCCGCAAACACTTGCTTTGCATTCCCCTGAACATGAACTTCATTTGCCCGGAAGACATCTCCTGCAAAAAAACCCATAAAAACAACCCTTCTTCCATTGGCACGGTTCCACAGTGCAGCACTCGCGCCAATGGGGGAAATCCTCTAAAGAGGGCGTGCCAGCTGACGCTCTGTCACAGAGTCGCACTCGTGCCAGCCAAAATGGGTAGTGTTTTTTAACAAACCAACAGTGGAAGATTCATCCTAACCAACTCCTCGACTGAATCTATCTTGAGTTGGGTGGTTTTCTTCGAATATCCATAGAGGGGAAGTGGTTTGCCACCTCTCATGGAAGCTTCTTTAGTGATAAAGCCAATCCCACAATTATTGTGGATGATCCCAACTCCTCCTCCTCCATCTATAAAAGCTTGTCCATTTTCCTTAGGCAAGCTAGTTCTAGTGATTGAGAATTGTTGAGTTACCAAGAGCTTCATGCTGCAAGAGCCTTATTCATTCCCATAAGGCCAAATCTAAGTAAGGATATTATTGTCCAAATAACCAAGGAGAGAGAGAGGCTTGTTCCCATTCCCAACAAGCTTTGCAAGACATGTGTTGTTGATCACCCAGCCAAAGGAGGATTTGACGTTAGAACTATGGTTGTATTCTTCTTTATTTATCATTAATAGATGACTATTGTTATGGTTCCACTCTTATTGTTCTTTGTGATAATGATGAGTTATATCCTTTCTGACTGATATATAATTGCATCTATTGGATTTTATGCTTGTGTTTGTGTCGTTCTTTGTATGTGTAGGTGTCCATTCACGGAGATCGTGGGGATCGTGATCTGCTGGAGCAAAGGAATGGGAGCATCAACTCTTCTACAAGTACTAGTGTTGGAATCCAGGTAGGCCCTCATCATTGGTCTTTGATTTGCAATTAGGAACTTGCGTGGTACCGTTGTATGATTGTTGCTAGACTCGATCTGGGCTAGTAGGGATCGCCTTTTCCCGCAAAGGGGATTTACCTCCACAACACGGTGCGATAAATACCACCTGCCATTCAAACCACTCTGCCTGACTGTTAAGTTTCCCGCAGCTTTCATTCCCAATCACTGTTGGATTTGCCACCCGAGATCCAACGGCCCTCATTTGTCCCGCTCACGTACCTCACTCTATCTCCTGCCATGAGATATCAGCCATCTGACAATCCCATCCAATGGTTAACATTCATTCCCAGCCATTCGTTCATTTTCCATGCAGTCATCGTGTTTTGGCCTGTCTCGTGCATCCGAAGGAAAAAGGCGATCACTCACCAGTACCCTGTGCAGTTATTCTTCAACAACCGAATTCAAGAGAAGTACGGCCAAAGAGCAAAAGAACACTCCTCGAGCAGTCTACAGCATTTATCAGTTATGGATCATTCTTCCATAGGACATTCTACCTGCTCAGGAAGGACAACCAAGTACCAGAAAATGTCAAATGTATTCATTCAAGCATCAAATTGTAGCAAAGATTTTTATTAGATAGTTAATGTGGTTGGTGGTCCATTATGACTCTTCCACGCATAGGATAGTAGATATTTTTGTAATCAACCTCTATATATATCCAGAATACAGAAGATATAAGGTTGATGAATGTCATTTTTTGTAAACTTCAACTTCTGGAGACTGTAACTACTGTGATACCTGCAGCATTTGGTCTTCATTTTCAGCTAATGCAGGCTTCTTTTGCTGTCAATTGCTCACTTTCCACTTCTTCTTTGTTCTAGGTTGTGCCTATTATGCATTTATTCATGTGTTGTTGATGTTTGGCATTAGAGGGGCTATCATCCCACCTCTGTGTTGGTATTTAGCATGTATCATTGAATTGGTATGTAGGTTAGATATCATTTTGGGATTCAACTGCATTAAGTAAGTCATTCAAACGTATGAGCATTTCCATGAGAGGAAGTCGTAACTGACTAATTTCTCATGATTTTTGAATAGTTCACTTAGCACTCATTGCATCGGGTGATGCTCACAGGGGTGAAGAAGTGGGATTGAAAGGTTTTTGTTGTTTTAATGCCAGAGATATGTCATCCTATCTATGCATTAGGAAATAGATTTACAGATCTCTTAACTGGTTCCAGCTAGCCATCACAGGGTCATGTGTATCTGCTGGTGTGATCAGTATTCTCCATCATCACATTTTCCTTAAAACTGTGAGTAATTGGTGGTTTAAAGTCTTGTAGTTTGGGGGTGTTCACCCATGTCTGGGTTAAGCATAGTAGAAGTGGTTATCTGGCTTGAATATGCATCATTTCTTTCATTCATCCACCATATTTCCAACATTTTGTTGAGTTTGTAATGTTCCCGAGCATCTCTGATATACAACCTAGGAGAGTTTCTTGGGGTGATAACATTAATTTGCGTCGTTGCCGGGGAGAGGAGATTAAAGCTCAGCTTCCCTGGGAAACGACACAGTTCCAGATTTTGATGATAGACAAAGTCTAGGCACATTTCTACTTGTAATCATCTATCTAGCGACTCTACTGGAGAACCTCCCTGGTGGCGACTCCACATTGCAGTCATGGCTCAGTTTGTGAGACATACTCGAAGAAATCCTCAGAAATCACCAGCTGAATCAATGCCTGACCCTGAGAAGATTATCAAGTTGAAGAAAACATCGCAGAAAGGAGCATCAGGATCAGGTAAGCCCAAGAAATCTCATGTATCTTTGCAAGAGGAGGTTATAGTTGAAAATAGACAGTTTGAAGAATCAGAACCTTGTATTGCTAGTGAAGAATCACCTGTAGAGGTTCATACTACTCCTTGTATAGTTAGTTCCCCTTTGGATCTTAGTCCAAATATTGCATCCCATATATTCCATCATATTCCCTTTTATTTGCCATCCATTTCCCACTATTCAGTCTACCAGTAGCATTCCACATACCCCAATCATGGTAGGCCAACAAGCACCTACGAGGATGGAAAGGATTATTGCTGCTACATATGGACCCCTAGTTTTGTCGGTTCCTTTGAATGCTATGCCTATAGGAGAGTACCAAAAATACATGCCTAAGTTCACTGGTACAGATGGGGTAACTACTGAAGAAAACCTTGAAGCTTTTTATAGTTATGTCGATAACTTAGATATAAGTGAGAATGATGTGTGGATGAGATTTTTTGTCCAGAGCCTTGATGGAGAGGCCAAAAAGTGGTTCATAGAATTGGCCCCTAGATCTATTGCTGATATTGAAGCATTAGATGATGCATTTTTGAAGCAATGGGGAGATAAAAAGGACTTGTTGTATTACCATACTGAGTTTGGTAACCTGAAAAGAGAAAATGGAGAATCTTTGCCTAACTTTAATAAGAGATTTAATAGGATGTACAGTAAAATACCAGCTGAGGTAAATCCAACTCCCACTTCAGCCAAACTCACTTATGCCAATGCTTTTGACTATGATTTCTGCTAATTATTGAGAGAAAGAAGATGTGCTACTCTAGCAGATATGCAGGATGCAGCTCTAGAAGTAGAATCCAATATTATGGTTGCATAAAAGATTAAAAGTCATGCTGATAGAAGAAGGCAAAGAGGCGAGGCTTCTTCTTCCTCTGCCTCATCTTCAAAGCCTAAATTAGATAAAATGACTAAAATGATAGAGTCATTGGCTGCTGAGATATCTAAGCTGAAGATTGAGTAGAACTCAGCAAAAACAAGGCAGCAAAACACATTTGCTCCTAGAAACTCAAATCCATACGGAAGAGCAAATGAATAACTGCAAATAATGCAGAGGGGTAAAGAAACAAATGAAGAACACAAAGTTAAAGCTCCTTTTCAAAATGTAGTCATGGAGGAGGAACAAATTGAATATGAGGATGAAATACATTGCATGGAAGATAAAGGAAGTGCTGCCTTCTTGACATTGACTGAATACGAAGAAGCTTTGCTGCAAGAACAAGACAGTCAAGAGTGGGATAGAGGAGCTGCGTTGCAAACTGAGCAGCAGAAAAGATATAATTTGAGGTCTAATGCAAATAATGTCAAGGAGAATCCTGCCCAAACAGCTGCTATCCAAACAGAATTATAGAATACCAAATAGAAAAGACCAGCAGCTGACCCAGTCATCCTCAAAGCACCTGTTCAAGAGGTAAGAGGTCCTCACAAGTCCTCTTCCCCTTTCAGTCTTGAAGCAGAAGTCCAGAAGTTAAAAATACCTATGCCTTTGTTAGAGCTTGTAAAGAGTGAAGTGTTTAGAAAGCCTATCCTTGAAGCCCTTGAGCTGAAAGCCACACAAACCTCCACTGACTCTGTCAATTTGCAAGATGATAGACCTACAGTTGTGCTAAGCCCGATGACCAAACCTGCTGAGAATAATTCTCCATTTTTTTATGTCTCCTTGACCATTCATGATAAAATCCTTCACAAGTGCCTGCTAGACACAAGGGCTAGCCACAATCTAATGCCTAAAACTGTCATGGAAGAGTTAGGCCTTGATATCACTAGACCATACCATGATCTATTCTCTTTTGATTCAAGGAAAGTAAAATGCTTGGGACTGATAAAATATTTAGCAATTACCCTAACTCAGCTGCCCATGAAGAGCATGGTAATGGACATAGTGGTGGCAGATGTCCCTCCTAAGTTTGGCATGCTGTTGTTAGGAGGATGGATTAAGAGACTAGGTGGGACATTACAAAATGATTTATCTTATGCAACTGTCCCAGTCTTTAGAGGAGAAAGTAGGAGATTATATAGAGAAGCACAGCTGGCATATATCATCAGTGATGAGAAGAATCCTACAAATCATCCCATATATGTTGTGGACACTGATTTTGGAGCTTGTATTCTCCAAATAGATGAATCTCAGAAGGCCTCAATGCAGATCAGAAAACCAATCGTTCAGGTTGAGGAAGAGCAAGGAAGTCAGGTTTGGGAGATGTTCTTTGACGGAGCATGTTCCAGGGAGACCACAGGAGCAGGGGTGGTACTGATATCTCCACAACAAGAAAGCATGCGGTTATCTTTTAAGCTGGCATTTCAAGTCACAAACAATATAGCAGAGTATGAGGCTCTGATATTGGGCTTGAACACAGCTAAAGACAAAGGAATCAAGAACATAAAGGTGTTTGGAGATGCTGACCTGATCATTCAGCAAGTTTATAAAACATTTCAGGCAAAGCACCCAAGGCTGAAAGCATACAGAGATGAGGTATGGAGACTCAAAGATTTCTTTGACAATTTCTGTATTTCATACATTCCTAGAGCCCAAAATCAGCTTGCTAACTCCCTTGCTCTGTCTTCTAGTCTATTTATCCCTCCAACGCCTCCCAGACTAGTTTATGAAGTCCAAATGAAATACAGACCATCCTTGCCTGATAATGTCTAGATTGGAAAGTTTTTTATGATGATGATGAAATAAATAGGTTTCTACAAGTCATCGATGAATTTTCTGATATGAAAATTGACCAATAGAATGAAGCCTTGGAAGAAAACCCCCATTCCCAGCTTAGAAATAAAATTGGTAAAGACAGTATTGTTCAAGTTCCCAACAATCATATCCCTAAGGGTCTAATTCATCTTGAGACACTATTTGACCAGAATGGTGTCCCTTACAAGGCTACCCAAAAAGAAGACCAATCTGTAGTCTATAAGCATGATATAGGAAGTCCAGGTCAGCCTAAATATATAAATTTGTCCACCCATCTATCTGTTGATCAAAGATCAAAATACTGCAAATTAATGAAGCAATTTGCTGATGTGTTTGCCTAAGAGTATAGTGACCTGAAAACGTATGATAAAAATATAATCCAGCATAAAATACCCCTGGAGAAAGACACTATTCCTTTCAAACAAAAGCTGAGATCAATAAATCCTATGCTTCTTCCTTTGATTGAAAAAGAAATTAAAAAATTGTTGGCTGCCAAGATTATAGTTCCCCTCAGATTTTCTAAATGGTAGCCAATTTGGTAGTAAGGAAGAAAAGTGGAGAAATCAGACTGTGTGTTGATTTTAGAAATCTAAACAAGTGCTCAAAGAAAGATAATTATCCCTTACCCAAGATGGATCACTTGCTGCAAAAGGTCTCAGGAGCCAAAGTGATGTCTTTCATAGATGGATTTCCAGGCTTTAATCATATCGCTATGCATCCAGATGATCAAGAGAAGACTGCATTTACCACTCCTTGGGGAACTTTTATGTATGCCAAGATGCCTTTTGGATTGATGAATGCTGGAGCCACCTTTCAAAGAGCTATGGATATAGCATTTGTGGGAGAGAAGGATAAATTTGTCCTTATCTACCTTGATGATATAACAGTATACTCCAGCAGCCATCATGACCATTTGCAGCATTTGAAGAAAGTGTTTTTGAAGTGCAGAAGGTTTGGGATCTCAGTAAATCCTAAAAAATCACAATTTGCTTTAGAAGAAGGCAAGTTGTTAGGACATATTGTTTCTATTGCAGGTGTCCAAATTGACCCAGAAAGAGTCAAAGCAATACAGACTTTGTCTGTTCCAATATCAAAGAAAGATATCCAGTCCTTTCTGGGCAAAATAAATTTTGTGAGGAGGTTTATATCGAATTTTGCAGAACTAGTGAAGCATATTACCTCCATGTTGAGAAAAGGGTCAGAGGTAAAATGGACTGATGCAGCAAGAAAATCATTTGATTCCATCAAAAAGGCTATAATGGAAGCTCCCACACTAATAAGTCCATATTATAGCAAGGAGTTCCATGTATTCTCATTCGCTTCTGAAGACACCATTGCAGTTTTTTTATTGCAGGCAGATGAGGAAGGTTCAGAGCATCCAATAGCATTTTTTAGCAAAAACTTGAGGGATGTTGAACTGAGGTATGATATGATTGAGAAACAAGCATATGCCCTTATCAAATCCTTGAAAGCTTTCAGAATTTATATTTTTCATTCAAAGATAATCGCATATGTGCCATCTGCTGCAATAAAAGATGTCTTAACACAACCTGATGCTAATGGAAGAAGGGCTAAATGGATTGCAGAGTTGATTGAATTTAATATAGAATTGAAGCCCACTAAGCTTGTCAGAGGTCAGGGCCTTGCCAAGTTGTTAGCCAAAGAAAATTGCATAACTTTGGACATAAACCTTATGTGCTTGAATTCAGAAAATGGTCAAACAAAAGAGGAAGTAGCTAAACCAGAGAGAAATCAGTCGATGGCCGAAAATATAGCTTCTTGTGACTGGTATTCTGAAATAGTTAAATTTTTCCTGAAGCTAGAAATCCCTCCCAACTTTACTCAAATTCAAGCCAGAACAATTAAGCTTAATGCAACTAAATATTGCATTAATGAAAATCTTCTCTATTGGAGGGACCCATCTGGGGTGCTTTTGAGGTGTTTGGACAAAGAACAGTCAATAGAAGTCATGTAGTAGTTTCATTCTAGCATGTGTGGAGGGCACCACTATTGGAAGACTATAGCTCACAAAATCCTGAGAGCTGGTTATTATTGGCCCTCCTTATTTTCTGATGCATTTTCGTTTGTCAAATCTTGTGATAGGTGCCAAAGATTTGAAGGAAAACAGCAGTTGCAGTCCCTACCCCTAAAACCAATACATACAAAAGGAACTTTTCAGCAGTGGGGCTTGGATTTCATTAGAGAAATTAATCCACATTCCAGTGGCCAGCACAAATGGATATTAGTAGCCACTGATTATTTCACAAAATGGATTGAAGCAATCCCTACCAGGAAGGCTGACCACAAGGTGGTCATAAAGTTTTTAACAGAAAAATATCTTTACCAGATTTGGTTGTCCACATAAATTATTCACAGATAATGCGGCAGCCTTCAAAGCAAAAGAATTGGTGGAAATGTGCAATTCAATGGGCATTAAACTGATCCATTCCACCTCATACTATCCTCAAGGAAATGGTCTAGCAGAATCCTCTAACAAGAGTTTAGTAAGGATAATTAAGAAGTTGTTGGATGATAACAAAAAGAATTGGGATTCCAAGCTCAAATATGCACTTTCGGCTGACAGAGTGACCATTAAAAAATCTACAGGAAATTCTCCATTTAAGCTGGTGTATGGCACAGAGGCAGTATTTCCAATTCGGCTTACTCTCCCTGTGGCAAAGTTCCTTCAATTAGAGTAGAATGAGGAAGAAGACATGGCAAACAGAATCACAGATTTAGCAGAAGTACATCAAATCAGAGAACAACTGGTTGAAAAGGTTGCAGCACATCAGAAAAAGATCAAGGAAGCTTTTGACAGGAAAGCAAAAGAAGATAATTTTCAAGTTGGAGACTTGGTTTTGAAATGGGATGCACTAAAGAAGAAGAAAGGCAATCATGGGAAATTTGATGCTTTTTGGACAAGGCCTTTCATCATTTCTCAGACTCAAGGGAACAACACCTTCATACTGAAAAGTACGGGAGGAGAGAAGTTTTTGATGGCCCGGTTAATGGGCGTTTTCTGAAAATTTATGTGATTTAAGGTCTTTCACCTTAAAGGTTGTACATAATTTGTTTTAGCAGTTTTAGTGTAGGTTTAGTCAGACTCCATGCCCAATGGAACACTAGGAATTTTGCTAATTCGTTTTATCAGAAGGCATTAATCTGCAGGTTCTTGAGACATCATAGGGAGGATCTCATCCCCAGAAGGAGCTAATGTTAGCGTTGCTACATGATTTAATATTGATGGTCAAAGAATAGGTCTGGCCATGTTGGTTGTGCTCACAAAGGTTTCTTATTTCTCATTTTCCTCCTGCCCCTTTACTTCATTCATACTCTCATAACCTCCTTTCTTTCCCTCTTTTCCTCTAAACTCCGCATAACTCATATTTCCTAAGCCCCTGGGCACTAATGTTTTAAAGCTCATATAACCGTGCGCCTTCGCAAAAAGCACTACCCGCCAAATCCTCCCCCGTCACATCAATCATGAACATGCACTTTAAACCTCCGTCATCCAATAGCCTCCGCTGATAATCCAAGGTCATTCGCTTTCCCCAATCCCGTGAACCGCTCGCACGACAACGCACGGGAAAAGTGGTTTCTCCCCGATCCCATCTACTACATGTCGTGCATCTATTGCGTCGCGCCCCTCTGTACGATTACCGCTGCCTTCCCGTAGGCAGTGCGATAAATATTGTCTACCGCTCAAACCACTCTGCCCGACTGTTAAGTTTCCTGCAGCGTTCGTTCTCGATCACCGTTGGATTTTCTGCCCGAGATCCAACGGCCCTCATCTGTCCCACTCACAAACCTCACTCTATCTCCCACCATGAGATATCAGCCATCCGCCAATCCCATTCAATGGTTAACATTCATTCCCAACCCTTCGTTCATTTTCCTTGCAGTCATCGTATTTTGGCCTGTCTCATGCATCCAAAGGAAAAAGGTGATCACCCACCAATACCCTGTGCAGTTATTCTTCAACAACCGAATTCAAGAGTAGTATAGCCAAAGGGCAAAAGGACACTCCTCGAGCAATCTACATCATTTATTAGTTATGGATCATTCTTCCATAGGACATTCTACCTACTCAAGAAGGACAACCAAGTACCAAAAAATGTCAAATGTATTCATTCAAGCATCATATTGTAGCAGAGATTTTTATCAGATAGTTAATGTGGTTGGTGGTCCATTATGACCCTTCCACACATAGGATAGTAGATATTTTTGTAATCAACCTCTATATATATCCAGAAGACAAAAGATAGAAGGTTGATGAATGTCATTTTTTGTAAGCTTCAACTTCTGGAGACTGTAACTATTGTGATACCTGCAGCATCTGGTCTTCATTTTCAGCTAATGCAAGCTTCTTTTGTTGTCAATTTCTCACTTTCCACTTCTTCTTTGTTCTAGGCTATGCCTGTTATGCGTTTATTCATGTGTTGTTGATGTTTAGAATTAGAGGGGCTATCATCCCACCTCTATGTTGGTATTTAGCATGTATCATTGAATTGGTATGCAGATTTCTTTTGTTTTAATGCCAGAGAGTTGTCATCCTATCTATGCATTAGGAAATAGATTTACAGAACTCTTAACTGATTGCAGCTAGCCATCATAGGGTCCTGTGTATCCGCTGGTGTGATCAGTATTCTCCATCATCACATTTTCCTTAAAACTATGAGTAATTGGTGGTTTAAAGCCTTATAGTCTGGGGGTGTTCACCCATGTCTAGGGTTAAGCATAGTAGAAGTGGTTATCTGTCTTGAATATGCAGCATTTCTTTCATTCATCCACCATATTTCCAACATTTTGTTGAGTTTGTAATGTTCCCAAGCATCTCCGATATACAACCTAGGAGAGTTTCTTGGGGTGATAACAGCTCCAATGGCAAATGAAATATAGGTGAAGCAAGTGGAGGAAAATACTTTAGATGATACACCAACATAGATCATCGGCACAGAAAACAAAGGCTTCCACTTCACCCTTAACTAATGCATAGGTATCATCTGGCCAAGTGAAAATTTATTTTATACAAGGATGATCTAGGTGGATATTGGTGGAAACCCGCTTATTCCACTTGGACCCCCGCCACTATTTCTTTATGTTTCCTTAATTGTAGTACAATTCACTATGTTTGGTAGTTTTTATAGTCCTAAATTCTCAGAGCTGTTTTGAGGCCCTAAACGACGTTTTTTTGGAAAACAAACAAACCCATTACTTATGGCAAGGTTTGCTGTGGAAAGTTGTAGTCCTTGGATAGATCTTTCTAACAGAGGTATTGTACGGTCAAACAGATATTGTATGCCAAATTTACAAGCCCAATAAGTTGATGTACTAATTTACCCCAACGGGGCACACAGACTTTTGGCGTTTCATCTCCTAGAGTTAGGTTTTTGGATGTTTATGGTTTTATATTATATATCAATAATAAATATGCCTCCAAGCCTCATTGTAATATAGTTTAGAAGGCATGTAGCCACCACATCTCTTCTCAGAGATAAACTATCATCACCCAAACTAGTTTATTTCCATTTTGCATGTAACATTTTTCAGTACTTTGTTATTAATGAATTAAAGTTATTCTTTTGTTTATATTTGTATTTCATTTCGTTCCCACATAAATCTGGATCAGTGGTATTAGAGCAGTATGTTCTTTTTCGTTCTTTTTGTTCATGTCCCCAACAAGGTTGATGGATAAGGAGTTGGGACTTGAACTAGTTGAACGCTTGGAAGACCATCCCTGTCAACACTGATGACCAACGATGGGGGAAGAAAAGAAAGACGAGGGAGCAAGAGATCCTATCAAACACCTACTCAAAGAAGCACTTGAGTGGCAAAGGAAAGAGATGATAGACAAATTTTATCAGATCATTCGGCAAATGCCAAAAAGTGACACATCTTCATCCAATAGTCACTTTGGAGGCACCTCCCCCTTCAAGGCACAAGTTAAATTTCATATCCCTATATTTGAAGATCAAATTGTTGCATATGTTGTAGATAAATGGTTAAATCTGTTGGAAGGATATTTTTGGTTCATGATATTTCCAATAAGGAAAAGATTACTTTTGTGTTCCTCAAAACCGTCCCCCATGTTAAGCACTAGTGAGAAACCTATTGTGAGCAGAAGGACGAGAGATAACTATCACTATTTTCAATTGCACCCACTTGGAATTTCTTCTAAGACATCATCAAGGAACAATATTACCCTGTCGGGAGCTATGAAGATAAGTACATAAAATGGACCACACCAAGGCAGGGAAGGGACCAAGACGTGTTGGAGCTCACAAATATTTTTCATACCCTTTGAACGAAGTTAGGTATCAAGGATCTTGAGTAGCATCTAGTACTCAAGTTCTTGGACATCTCCTCACATTGCGCAACATACTGATACGTTGTCAAGATCGAGTAAAAATTTAAATACAAGAAGCAAGACTTTAGATCTATGAATCTGAAGTAAGGAAAAGATGCCCCCAAACCACATAACAAAGGACAAAACCAAGGTGGGGTGACCCAAGACAACCCGCCGGAGCTGCAAGAAAAGAATAGCACCATGAAGACAAAGAATGACACAAGGAAGTTGTGTGAGTTCCACAACAGCCCCACTCACAACACAAGTGAGTGTCATGCCAAGCAGTCACTAGTGGCCAAGCTAAAGGCTTAGGAGTCAAGTGCATGTTCCAATTTTGAGTCAGACCCCGATAAGGGGAATGACAAAGGGAATTGGATTATTGATGAAAATCCCAATGCCACCGTTGCCACCACCAAGGTCCAGAATATTGAGCCCGAAGACCCAAAGGAATGGGAGTGTCTCTTCCACTCACAGATGTGGGTGAGGGGGTCATTGTTGTAGTTCATTATCCACAACCGGAGTCAAAAGAACCTCATCTCAGCAGAAGTTGTTAAGTGGATGTGATTTCCGACCACACCACACCCGCAACCATACACCATCGTGTGGCTCCACCAAGGACGAGATCTTCGCATCAGCTAGAAACCTCACCTTTCCTACAACATCAAGCCTTTCATGGATAAGGTATTGTGTGAAGTTGCTCCTTTTGAAGTTTTTGATATATTATTAGGCCAACCATACTTGTGGAAGCGTCATGTTGTGTATGAGTCTATGCCTCGCACTGTTATTATTACTTTGGGCAATAAGTTATACAGGATACCAGAGGTAACCCCACCTACCACCATCTCTTTGATTTGTGCTAAGAAATGTAGTAAGATCATCTCCCAAATTGGGAAATTTGTTTTCTTTCTAATTCGCTCTCAAAGTAAGGAGAAGATCGTGGTCACATCCATGGCCCCTAGCAAGGGTTCCTCCACATAGAAAATTCAAGTGGATAAGGTCATGAAAGAATACAAGGACAACTTCTCCTCACCCACAGGGGTACCCTTGCACTGTCAGGTCAAGCATTGGGTCGATCTGACTCCCAGAGCACCTCTACCCAATGGGTCATTATATTGTCACTCCATTCCGGGAAAAGAAGAGATCAAGTGGAAAATCCATGGGCTGCTGCAAAAAGGGCACACATGACCAAGTTCCTCACCTTGTGGGAGCTTATTTGTACTTGTACAAAAGAAGGATGAGACCTAGAGGTTATGCATTGATTTTCGGACACTAAACAAAATCGTTGTCAGGGTCAGGTATCCAATTAGACAGATCAATGACATTATGGACTAGCTCAAGGGGGTTAATTATTTCAAAAAGATCGATTTGAAGTCTGGCTATCCCCAGGTTCCAATAGAGCCCATGAATGTATGGAAAATAGCCTTCAAATCCAAGGAAGGCCTTTTTGAATGGTCGGTCATGCCTTTTGGGTTGACAAATGTACCTGCTTCTTTTATGAGGCTGATGGATGACATATTGCAGCTCTTCACCAACTCTTTCGTGGTTTCTTATCTGGACAACATCCTCATCTTTAGCAAGAGTTGAGAAGAACACTTGCAACACATTTGACAAGTCTTTTAAACCTTGCGACAACACAAACTATGTGCCAACTTGGACAAATGCACCTTTGGCATGAGCCAGGTCCAATATCTAGGTTACATCATAGATGAGAAAGGTGTGCACGTGGATCTGGCTAAGATCCAAGTCATTCGAGAATGGCCAACCCCAACTACTCTAACAGAGCTTCACAGTTTTTTGGGCTTTGCCAATTTTTAATGAAGTTTCATGTTGGGATTGTCCCATATCACTTGGCCCCTGAGTTAGGTTACCAAGGGCGAAGCAAAAGTGAAGCTTTCTTGGTCCAAGTCCCAACAAAAGGTGTTCGTTGAGCTAAAGCACTGCCTCTATTCTGCACTTGTACTCACATTTCCACACTTGCAATAACCATTTGAAATTGAGATAGACACCTCCGACTATGCTATTGGTGCAGTTCTCACCCAGCAAGGGCATCCGATGGCCTATCATAGTGAGACACTTTCCGATACAATTCAAAAGTACTCCACCTATAATAAAGAGATGTATTCTTTCGTGCATGCTTGCAGATAATGGAAACATCACATTCTAGGGAAGGAGACGATCATCCACACAGATAACTAACCTCTTCAGTTTATACAAACATAAGGGAAGTTTCATAACGATCACCATCAAAAGTGGTCTACATATATACAACAATTCCACTTGAATATTAAATACAAAAAGGGAAACACCAATCATGTTGTAGATTGCCTCAACCAACCCCCCCAATTGCAACATTGACTATTGTTCTCAACTCTTATGGGCACGACACCTCTGGATGGTCGCAACTATACAAAAATGATCTAGAGTTCGCCACCACATACCAGATGCTAGAGGATGGAAAACAAGTTCCAGATTTCCACCTCCACGACACATTATTATGCTACCTAGGCCACCTTTTTGTTCCTTCAAGCGAGCATTCCACGCTGATTTGGGAGGCATATTACAATCGGGACGCATATCACTTTGGTGTGGAGAAAATTGTGGTAGTACTACAAAAGTATTTTTATTGGCCAAAACTCTAACAGGATGTTGGCAAATATATCGGATCCTGCATTGCTTATGGCATATCCAATCCGACCATCAAGAAGCAAGACTTGAACACTCCTTTGACTACTCCCAGCCAACCTTAGGAATCCATCTCCATGGACTATCTATCTGGCCTCCCTTCTACCAAACATGGTAGTGATTGTGTATTTTTTCGTGGACAGATTTTCTAAGATGGCTATATTAGTGGCTTGCAAGAAAAGTATCACAGCAGACAACATTACCAAACTCTTCCTTGAACTAGTGTGGGTACATTTTAGGATCCCACAGACCATTATATTAGATCGAGATAGCAAGTTCCTAAGCACATTCTGGTCAAGCCTCTAGACATTATAGGACACCAAGCTTACCAAGTCAATTGTATTCCATCCCCTAACTTATGGCTAGACAAAGTTCATCAATAGGATGATAGTGCACATACTCCACATGTGCAACAAACTTGGGATGAGATCTTTCCCTATGTGTAACACAGTTATAACACTAATACAAAATGAGAGATTAGTGACTATGTGACTAAAAATGTATAACAGAGTTGTCCATAGCTCGATTGGATGCAGTCCCTTTCAAGTGGGTATGGGATTTCAACCATTATGTCTTATTAATGTTGTCATTCCTCATACGACTACACGGGCATAATTTGCACATGTACAAAATGAGATTGATAAAACAACCAAGTTTATTGAATGCATCCAACCCATTCTCTAGCAGGTTCATGAAATCTTGCATAATTCCAATGCCAAGTACAAGCAGTGACAAGATCAGCATTGGGTGCCACAAAAGTTTCAAGTGGGCGACAAAGTTTGGTTGCATTTGCAGAAAGACACACCTTGTTGAAGTTCTTCGGAAGCTCTAATCACTTCGATACAGACCTTACACCATCACCAAGGCCATGGGAGAAAATTCTTTCAAGCTCAACATTCCCCCATTCCTTGGCCTACACCCAATGTTTAATGTGGACCGCCTTCGACTATACTTTCCACCACTATTGGACACCTAAGACATTGTTGAACAACTAACACCAACAAATTTCAACCTAGACTGCATGGAACATGCCACAACTGATCAAATCATGGACACACAGATTAAGACCACTCGCCAAAAGAAAATCCAACTGTATCGGGTTGTCAAAGTTGACCAGCTCTTGCACTAAGGTAAGTGGCTCACTAGGGACCAAGTTCAGTAGAAGTTTCCCCATCTCATGGAGGCACTAAACACAATGGGGACCATTTATTCCCAAGGGGGAGGACTGACTAGGTGGATATTAGTGGCCACCTTCCTATTCCACTTGGACCCCCACCACTATTTCTTTTAGTTTCCCTAATTGTAACACAATTTATTATTTTTGACAGTTTTTTGGGACCTGAACTTCTGGAGCCATTTTTAGGCCCTAAACGATGTTTTTTTGGAAAATGGGAAACCTGTAGGTTGTGGCAAGTTTTATACTAAAAAAAATTTCATCCTCGAATAGATCTTTCTAACAAGGTATCATACACATCAAACAAAAATCGTATGCCAAAGTTACGACCCAGGGAAGTTGAAGTACCAATTTACCCCAACGAGACTGACAAATTTTTGATGTTTCATCTCATTGGATTAGGTTTTTGGATGTTTAGGGTTTTCCATTGTTTCTCAATAATAAATATCCCTTCGAACCTCATTTCAACACAGTTCAAAAGATATATAGCTTCCACATCTCTTCTCAAAGATAAGCTAGCATTGCCTAGATTAGTTTATTTCTATTATGCATGTAACAATGTTCAGTACTTTATTATTAATGAATTAAAGTTTTGTTTTCATTGTAGCTTTGTGTTTCTATTTCTATTTATATTTGATTTGTTCTTGCATAAATATGGATCAAAGGAAAAAACATTATAGATTGTCATGACGAACCAATAACCATATTTTCAAAACCATAAGGTAAACAATCAAACATTCCCACCAAGTCTAACGCAATCAAAGAATTTTACACCCATGGTTAAAACAATATTTTCTTTCACAAATTGTTGGTGGAGCACATCCATTGAATGATGAAATTGCATGCTTAGAATTGTTCACATTTGATAAGCATAAGTAAGTGGTCTAGTCTCCACATAAGAAAAGGAAGGCCATCACTAATTGAGACCAATAATACCATTGTATTCAATGTGAGAAGGATGGACTTAGTGGAAGCCAACACATCATTCGTGGGAAACTCATGCTAACAAATCTCAAGTCCTCAAAATGACCAAAAAAATAGAAGTGCATAAAGTCAAGATAGCTTGACTAAAAAATTAATTGGAGTACTACAAAAATCCAAGTATGGCACAAGTAGTTTCTTCTAGTATGCCTTGAAAATACATGATGAGCTTTCGTTAGCTCAAAAACAATTTCCACAAGGTTGTATTTGATATCTCATAGATATTTGGTGAAGCAACAATTATAGCCTCCCCCTTCGAGGAATGACTCAATTTTGTGGGAAGGTGGTAGAAATTTCTAGATAGTTTGACCACATGGCACTAAGAACTAGTAGAGATTTCCCCTGTTCTCCCTCATCTACAAGTGAAATAATTCAACTAGGTAAGCATTAGCATCAACAATTGAAAGGATGCAACCAAAATCTTAGAGAAGGATGTTATATATTTTCTTAAAGATTGCAACCGAAATTTCAATGACACAATAGAAGTGATAGAAGAGTGCAAGCTTTACAATCCCCAAAAAGATGACACATTCACACCGGATGTTGACCTATTAAGTAACTCTTAAACAAAAAGAAGTCTTTCCTTGGTGTTGAAAACATGCATAAACAAAGTTGAGGTGAAAATCGACATTTAGATGCCACTCAGTAAAGGGCCCTCCTCTAGACATTTGACTAGATAATAATTGACATCAACTATTGGAAGGACACAACCAAAACTTTAGATAAGGATGTTAAATAATTGCTTAATATTGCAACCGATATTTAAATTACAAAATAAAAATGGTAAAAGAGTGCAAGCTTTCCATTCTCAAAATAGATGGCACATTCACACCAAATGTTGATCTACTCTACTTGTTAAGTAACTCCGTAAACAAATGGGAAGTATTAGTCGATAATTTTTAGAAGATTTACCTTTACATCAATGGCTCCTACTCTTGGGGGTAGTTTAGTAAAATAGCCTTCTCTATGAGAAAAATGATACATTGAAACAATTGTGTGTGTCTAATTCTTGTAATGAATTGTTCCATTATTGTAATGAGCTTCATTGACCATTTGAGTTTCATGCAACATAACAACTCATAGAAAACAAATTATTTTCCTTATTTGGAAATAATGAAAGAATCTTTGTTTAGGAAAGTTCAACACAACAGATGCTTTATGTAGTTTTTTGACTCTTTGATATGTGCAAGTCTTTATTTACAAACTAAATGCATATTCATAAGGAAGAGAAGGATGCGGTGCACTTGTGCTAGTCATTAGGTTTTCCAGGAGGAGCTTTATGAATTGAGTAGGGAACCACTTGTAATTCTCTTGTGCTCTCAATGTGTTCTTTTGAATCATAATTATTTGAAGGGCTTACCATCGTGGTAAATTAGCTATTTATGTGTAGATTGATCTCCCTTGCTCCCTCATAGGACAAAAAATCACCATAACTTGAGTTCACCATTTTAAAGGAAGAAAAATTACCTACATAGTATAACAATGAGTTGGAATCCATGGTTCTTAAACCATAGTAGGTTACCGACAAACAATATAGATGAAAACCATTAAAAAGGGAGGATATTATTATTTGTCATTCACAAATAACACCCACACAACACATTCCACAATGAAAAGAGAAAATTCATCACTACATTTATGAAAACCTCATTGACAAAAGCATCATTATACATTATATAGCTTACTCCCAATAAACATTAAAACTAATTAACAATTAAAACATTAAAAAATTGTAAAAACAACTTTAAAACTAATCAACCATTATATCAATAACAACATTAAAATAATAAAAATAATTTGAAAACATGATACATAATGCAATTACAACTAATCAACCATTATATTAATAACTAGATTAACCAGTGCTTAACAAATCTATTTACATCTAACAACTAATCAACCATTATATTAATAACTAGATTAACAAGTGCTTAACAAACCTATTTACATCTAACATACCATTTATGAGAGGAAAAGTTTATCTATTTCCTCAAGATCAATTCCAAGTCACTCCCTTCCTTTTTTCTAAATCTCATAATGGTATAGTTATATTAATAACTAGATTAACAAGTGCTTAACAAATTTATTTACATCTAACCTACCATTTATGAGAGGAAAAGCTTATCTAATTCCTCAAGATCAATTCCAAGTCACTCCCTCCCCTTTTTCTAAGTCTCAGAATGGTATAGTAACAGTGAATGGTATAGTGAAAATCCCACTAACTCACTCCTTCCATTCTTCTAAAGCCCCTAATAATATAGTGGCAATCCAACTGACTCGACCCAGGTTTCCTGGCTGACCAACAGCAAGTCTAATGATTCATCAAAATTGATTTATATATGATCTTTCAATATAAATATATTATGGATGGCTTCTTGATTCCTAATTGTCTTGGGCAAAGAGCTTAGTCCAAAGAGAAACAAAGCTTAGTAGAGAGAGGGGACAGCGGTTTCTAAATTGTTGTGAGTAAAGAGCTTAGTCGACAGAGGGGACAGCGGTTTCTGAATTGTTGTGTGTAAAGAGCTTAGTCGAGAGAGGAACAGAGCTTAGTAGATAGAGGGACAACAGTTTCTAAAGAAGGTGACAGGAGAGAAGGCAGAGAAAGCGGGGTTTGAAGGGAAAAAGTTGGTCCAGATGACAGGAGAGAAGGAAGGGATAGTGGGGGTTGCAGGGCAGGAGTCGAAAAATATATCTGGTGGGCATCCAACCAATTTGAAATCTAGAAGTAACTGGTGGGACAACCAACTAGGTAAGCATTAACATCAACAATTGAAAGGATGCAACCAAAACCTCAGAGAAGGATGTTAAATAGTTTCTTAAAGACTGCAACCAAAATTTCAATAACACAATAGAAGTGAAAGAAGAGTACAAGCTTTCCAATAACCAAAAAGACAACACATTCACACCGGATGTTGACCTGTTAAGTAACTCTTAAAGTAAAAGAAGTCTTTCCTTGGTGTTGAGAACATGCATTAACAAATTTGAGGTGAAAATCGACATTTAGATGCCACTCAGTGAAAGGGCCCTCCTCTAGACATTTGACTAGATAAGGATTGACATCAAATATTGGAAGGACACAACCAAAACTTTAGAAAAGGATGTTAAATAATTGCTTAAAAATGCAGCCAATATTTAAATTACCAAATAAAAAATGGTAAAAGAGTGCAAGCTTTCCATTCTCAAAATAGATGGCACATTCAACAAAATGTTGATCTACTCTACTTGTTAAGTAACTCTTAAAGCAAATGAAGGATTTCCTTGGGGTTAGCACGACACATAAACAAAGTTGTGGTGAAAAGCAACACCTAGATGCCAATTAGGGAAAAGGCCCTTTATGTATTTATCTCCAAGCTAAATAAAGTGCTTAGGAATTTTTAACATGAATTATGTGTAATTCAGGCACTTTTAAACACAAACAATTCCCTACTTCCTTTATATTTACACAGAGCACCTAACACATGGAAGGACCATGTAGGACTTAGGGATAATAATAATTAAATCTTTGACTAAGTGTTAGGGAAGTCAAATTGTTTGAACTACTTTAACATTTATTTAGTATAAAAGTATGAATTCAAATTAAATAAAGGGCTCTCAATTTCGGCAAACAAGCTATCTTGTAACTAAGATTGAGGAATTATTAGCAAGTTGATTTAAGTAAGTTGAAGCTAAAAGTGAATTATCTTTACTCCATGTACACATCATTACTTTATCGTTAGGTTGTGTTTTCAAACTATTTCATAACATTTACTCTCATATTTTATATTATTTACTAAACTCAATATTAGATATAATTAGACTGTGTTTATCCATCTTTCATTTCCAATTCTTCTTTGATATTATAACCATTGCATGATATCAACTACTCATGCTTTCAAATTTATCCAATGTTATGTTTCAATTCTAGTTCTTTTTAAATCTCTATTAGTATTATAATTTAATTATTATATCTTATTTTCTGCATTTGAAAAAAAAAAAACATATAACATCAATAAAACCCCTAAATTGAATTTGACAACTAATATTGCACATTGGAAGGTCCACCACTAAAGAGTGAGATTCATTTTTTGAGGATTTTAGCCTACTATACTTGTATGCATTAACAAGGGTCAAAATCCCACATCAACAAATAGACTCTTAGCTTCAAAAATTTGTTAATACTAGTCCATGTTGAGATAAAAGACACTTTGTGGACAAAAGCCCATTAAAAATATTGGAAGGTTATCAAGTCAAATTTCAATTAGAAAGATGACTCACTTAAGTTAGATATCGCTTTAAATGAACACACTAGATGGTGACCAAATGACAAATTTTTATGTGAAAATGCATAGTTCTTGGTGTGATGCCTCTTTTGAAGAGGTAATATAAAGGTGGCAAACCTATTTGACTCCCAAGTCTGGGATTGGAATACATGGCCATGCTTAAAGACCAAGTTTTCTTTGGAAAATTAAAATAAATCAACTCTAAAACACAAGAATTGGTTCTTGGTAATTTATTTGATTAAGCTTGACCTACATACCCTTTAGCCTAGTGGAGGGAATAGAGATGCAATTGCTCCAAGGCCTTGAAAAATGAAAACATGCTAATGGTTATAAATGGTTGTCAAAACGATATCCTTGATGTCAAATTAAACAAGCTATAGAAGCTTAAATCAAAGAAAAATAGTTGGCTTTTTATCTCCATAAACACATGGGAAGTATTAGTTGAGCTAAAGATTGTCTTCTTTGTCTAGTCGATAATTTTTAGGAGATTTACCGTTACACCAATGGCTCCTACTCTTGGGGGTAGTTTAGTGAAATAACCTTCTCGATGAGAAAAATGAAACATTGAAACACTTGTGTGTGTCTAATTCTTGTAATGATCTTCACTGACCATTTGAGTTTCATGCAACATAGCAACTTATAGAAAACAAATTATTTCCTTATTTGGAAATGAATGAAAGAATCTTTGTCTAGGAAAGTTCAACACAATAAATGCTCTATGTAGTTTTTTGACTCTTTGATATGTGCAAGTATTTATTTACAAATTAAATGCATTCATAAGGAAGAGAAGGATGTGGTGCACTTGTGCTAGTCATTGGGTCTTCTAGGAGGAGCTTTAAGAATTGATTAGGGAACCACTTGTAATTCTCTTGTGCTCTCAATGAGTTCTTTTGAATCATAATGATTTGAAGGGCTCACCATTGTGGTAAATTGACTATTTATGTGTAGATTGATCTCCCTTGCTCCCTCATAGGACAACAAATCACCATAACTTGAGTTCACCATTTTAAAGGAAGAAAAATCACCTACATAATATAACAATGAGTTGGAATCCATGGTTCTTAACCCATAGTAGGTTACCCACAAACAATATAGATAAAAACCATTAAAAAGAAAGGATATTATTATTTGCCATTCACAAATAACACCCACACAACACATTCCACACTGAAGAGAGAAAAATCATCACTACATTTATGAAAACCTCATTGACAAAAGTATTGTTATACATTATATAACTAACCCCAATAAACATTAAAAGTAATTAACAATTAAAACATTAAAAAATTGTAAAAACAACTTTAAAACTAATTAACCATTATATCAATAACAAGTAAAAATAATTCGAAAACATGATACTTAATGCAATTACAACTAATCAACCATTATTAAGTCGTAAGGCGTTTCCCTTTGAAATTAACTCTCCTCCGATCCTCGTTGTCATTGCTATGCACCATCAGATTAGGTGTTAGATTATTGAAATCTTACCCTCCGTTGATTTCATAACAGACTCCTCATAACCAACTCTCTACCGCTCAACTGACTAGCTCATTAATTTTTCAATTGCTTCTTGACTACCCTTACTATCCCATCCTGGATAAGACCTAACTGGACACGCTCACTCTTTCTTGCCAAGTCTTGCTCAAAGTGGCATTGTTCTTCTTATTCTTTTGTGGATGGATTCAAATGAGAACCAGTTTAAAGCAGCATAAACCCTATGTGGCATCTAAGACTTGTCGCATGAGGTGGTTTATTTAGCTCGTTTTTCCTGTTCCAAATTCAGTTCAAGGTCAACCAACACCTTTTTAAGAAACATAAAATCCAGCTTAGTTCAGCCCCGTCAAGCACTCTCTACATGGCGTGCATGATTAGTTATCTTGCCCAACATCCTTGATAGTTTGAGAGCCAAAGTCAGTCAATCCCATTAGATATCTTGATGTCAAAGGTAGGTTATTTGTCTTTAGCAATTGTCAAATATTTCCAAGGTAGGTCATCAGTTATTGATGTCTCATTTTATTTTTTGAAAGGTTATTGGAAGTGAATTGTGTGCACGATTGTGCAGAAAATCATGTTGGAGGTGGGCCTAAACTGCGAAAAATGCAAATGGAGGGCCATGAAAACGGTTGCATGGATTGAAGGTAATCTTTGGCTTTATTTGTTATGTGCACACTGCGAGGTTAATGTAGACTAGTTTACAGGATACTAAAATAACTGTAATTGGAGATGTGAATCCTATGTGCCTCACGACTAGTCTCAAAATATTTGGATTCGTAGAGATGGTGAGCGTCGGATCTTCTAAATAGGTGCAAAATAAATCCTGAAATGAAGCCCCAAAATGAGGCTTCAGGAAACATGTGGGAGGCATCAAAACATAATTTATGTTGGGTCATTCTTCAACTAGTGGTGGTTGTTGCAGCGGCTACGGTTATTTCTGGCGTGACAAGAACCCCCGATGCCTTCTGAATTATGTAACTATTGTACCAATGATTTTGCTGATTTGTGAAAGAACTGGGTGGTTTCAACGATGTTGCGTCAAAGTAGGTTTTGGCATTTCATTTGTGGCCTCCTCAAGACATGGATCTCAGAATTCCATTTGTAGGTTTTGGCATTTTATTTGTGGCCTCCTCAACACACGGATCTCAGAATTTCGTTTGTACCTCTCATGCTTGGCTATATATAAGATTCAATAATTTGTTTGGTTATGCTTATCTATTTTCTCCACATTGTGCACGTAACTTATAATTATTATTAATTTATAATTGATTATTATTACTTTATATGGCTTTTGATGATAGAAAAATTTCAATTAAATATTTTGTTCAAGGGCGTTTAAATGCAGTGGTATATTTCTTTTATATATTTTGGAGTGTTTATGAATTTGTTAATAATTGAACATGGATTTTTTTAGTCATACATTTAAATTGCAGAGTCTTCGCAATGAATTAAAAAAAAAAAAAAACAAAGTTTTGAATCTGTATATTCAATTGAAGATATATTTTAAATGTATGATAATTAATCAACGCCTATTTAAGTTTTTGCAAAATGTCTACTCATATTTTATGTTCTCTCATATAATTAAACAACACCTATTTAAATTTATGTAGATTAGATGCGTTTGCTCATATTTAATGTTATCTCAATGGAATGTGCCTACTGCAATTTAATATTTTGTAGGTTATATATACGTGTTTCGAATATGCCAATTCATATTTAATGTATTTATATGTTAATGTTTTCTATGTTAGATATATTGTTCATATTTAATAGTTTGTATCTAATGTTAGATTTCGTAGAGTGAGATTCCTACTGCAATTTAATATTTTGTAGGTTATATATACGTGTTTCAAATATGCCAATTCATATTTAGTGTATTTATATGTTAATGTTTTCTATGTTAGATATATTGTTCATATTTAATAGTTTGTATCTAATGTTAAATTCCGTAGAGTGAGAGTAGATTCCTGCCCCAGATTGTAGGTTATATATACGTGTTTCGAATATGCCAATTCAAATTTAATGTATTTATATGTTAATGTTTTCTATGTTAGATATATTGTTCATATTTAATAGTTTGTATCTAATGTTAGATTTCGTAGAGTGAGAGTAGATTCCTGCCCCAGATTGATCTCGAAATACAATCATCATGGGTTGAAGTAAAAGCCATAGGTGTTCACATCTATCAGTCCTTCATATTGTTTTTTTGTTGAAATGATTTTGTAAAAATGCTTTCTTTAACCACTTATAATTAGCGTTTTGTTGTATTCCTTTCCCCACTTGATCGAACGAGAGTGAATATGCTCAGTTGAGAATCAATATAGGACATTAATTAATAATAAATAAAAAAATTCAAGAGATCCTCAACCACTTTAAATTGAATCATCATGGCTTGAAGTGAAAGCCATAGGTGCTCACATCTATAAGTCCTTCATATTGTTTTTTGTTGAAATGATTTTGTAAAAATGCTTTCTTGAACTACTTATAATTAGTGTTTTGTTGTATTCCTTTCCCCACTTGATCGAATGAGTGAATATGCTCAGTGGAGAATCAATATAGGACATTCATTAAATAATAATAAAAAACGAAGAGATCCTCAGGCACTTTAAATTGAAATAGAAATACTTCCGCAATTATCTTTTCTTTTCCTGATTCTTATTTGTAATATCTATTCCTAGATACTAAAAAAATAAATAGAATATGAACATATTAGAATTAGAATAATCTCAAATCCCTACGAAATTAACTATTGCAACATGAAGAATGCCTTACCAATCCACACATTTACCTGATTAACTATGTATAAAAAAATTATGGGTCAACTTTAATTTGAAAAGAAAAAAGAATTACACATCTTATTGTAAAATGGACCATTTTTCTCAATAAAATTTTCTTATATATTAATTTCCTCATATAAATAGAATATGAACATATTAGAATTGGAATAATCTCAAATCCCTAGGAAATTGGTGAGCAATGAGCCACCTAGCACAAATATAATCTTTTAAATTTATTAAAATTCAATGCAGCCTAACAAACTTTGTAACACACTACAACGATTGATAAAATTTAAGACTAAGTATATTCTAAGCATATTCCCTTGAGAATCAATCTTCACGGTAAATTAAAAAAAAAAAGTCAACATATCCTCATCCACCTTATTTTTATCTTATTGAATTTCTTACCCTTAATTTTTATTACAAATTTATATTTTTTATTACAATGTTTTAATATAAGATTTAGTTGTATTTTTTATTTTTATCCTTAATTTTCCTTAATTTTATCTTAATTATTCTTATTAATATAATATTTAGAGTTATAGTTTTACTTATTTTCATCCTTATCATCCTTAATACTATCCTTATATTTATTATCCTATTATCCTTTTTCTTATTTTTTAATATTTTACTCTTAAAATTTATTCTAATATACTTATTTGTATGTTTTGTTTCCTTAATTACACCGTAAGGCGTTCAGCATTCCCTCTGGGAAGAAATCGCCTAGATGCCACCCTAGACCATTTTGCACTAAAAGAAAGTGGTTCAATGAAATGGTTCATTAGTTTGAGGATATTTCGATAAGGAAAATGGGGTTAGCATTCATCCACCGGATCAAATTCGTAAAGAGGCCTTCTCTTTAAAGATGTTGTCATAAGTTGGCATTCCCTCTGGGAAGAAATCGCCTAGATGCCACCCTAGACCATTTTGCACTGGAAGAAAGTGGTTCAAAGAAATGGTTCAGTAGTTTGAGATGCCACCCTAGACCATTTTGCACTGGAAGAAAGTGGTTCAATGAAATGGTTCAATGGTTTGAGGATATTTCGATAAGGAAAATGGGGTTAGCATTCATCCACCGGATCAAATTCGTAAAGAGGCCTTCTCTTTAAAGATGTTGTTATGAGTTGTTTAACGAATAGAGACGCTTTTCGATGGTCAAAACCCTGGTGTGATGGTAGAGTTTTAGCTTCCATTGAAGCGTTCAAAGAAACTCGTTTTCTTCTGAATTTGCGCAGAAGCGTGGATTCATGATGAGTATAAACTTGTTTTTAGTGATTTTGAATGGTGTTGTGAGTATAAACCTATTTTTAGTGATTTTGAATGGTGCAACTTTTATTCTTTGCTGGTTAAGCCTCGATGTTTTGTGAATTTATTACTGTCATAGTTTCAATCTGTCATAATGTTGCATTGACAGTGGAATCTTTGTCCTTTAACTGGACTTATGCTATCTTTTGGTAACTCTCTAGATTCAAAAATGGAGAATTGTTTCTCGGATGAGGTGACGGTTGATTTAAAGGGCCTTGGAAAAGTCAAGAAGTAGATCAATCAAGGGGTTTCAATCACAGATTCGTGGAATAGACCAACAATTGAAAGAGAAAAAAAAATGTATTACAATTACTTCAATGGTTCTTTGGGGTGGGGGTGAAAAGGAATATAATTTTGTTTTGGGATTAGACAATGTTTCTGATATGGAAATCTTTTTATTTGGCATCCATGTACTACTTGTTCCCTCGAGGTATTGGTGTTGCTGGCCAAGCCCTCCCTAGCCGAAAATACATCTGGTTGAGCTTAGTTTCTAGCATTCCATTTAGTTCAATCCCATTCAAACCCATGTGGGTATAGAATATTCCAGATCATTTTAAATAAACTTTTCTTACAAAAAAACATATATTTACCCACATAAATTCTTATACAACAAAATACATTTTACAGTGATTTAAATAAAAAATAATTATCTAATCCTAAAAAGTGTGGGCAATATTTCTTTAATTAATCAAATTTCTTTTCAAAAGTATAAAAATGTCAAGTATCTTTAAATCTAGTTATTAATATCCTTTGATATAAAGCATGATACGACATCTTTACATGCATGTTAAATGTTTCATGCTTTAAGTATTGATGAAATATTTTTAATGTTGTTTTTTCTTTTGACATATTTTTAATGTTGTTTTTTCTTTTGACATAGATTAATTAACATGAGATAATTAGTTATTTTTTAAAATCTATTTATTTTAAATATTAAGGAAATATCTCTTTATGCTTTTTTTTAATGTAAATTAGGTATTTTTTTAAATTGAAATAGAAAGCTTCCATAATTATCTTTTTCTCATTCTTATTTCTAATATTTATTCCTAGATACTAATGTAATAATATTTATTTACTAATACAACCACATGAAAAATATTAATGTGATTGATATAGAAGGTTCCATAAATATAACAAAAAAACTATTGCAACACGAACAATGCCTTACCAATCCACACATTTCCCTGATTAACTATGTATAAATAAAATTATGGGCCAATTTTAACTTGAGAAGCAAAAAAATAAAAATTTCTTATATATTAATTTCCCCATCTAATTAGAATATGAACTTATTAGAATTGGAATAATCTCAAATCCCATGAATCTAAAGTAATTACACAACTTATTGTAAAATGAACCATTTTGCTAAGTAAAATTTGCTTCTATATTAATTTCCCCATCTAAATAGAATACAAACATATTAGAATTGGAATAATCTCAAATCCCTAGGGAATTAACTATTGCAACACAAAGAATGTCTTACCAATCCACACATTTTCCTGATTAACTATGTATAAAAAAATTTATGGGTCAACTTTAACTTGAGAAGCAAAAAGAATTACACATCTTATTGTAAAATGGACTATTTTTCTAAATAAAATTTGCTTATATATTAATTTCCCCATCTAGTTAGAATATGAACTTATTAGAATTGGAATAATCTCAAATCTCATGAATCTAAAGGAATTACACATCTTATTGTAAAATGAACCATTTTTCTCAATAAAATTTTCTTATATATCAGTGCCATATCAATCTAAAAAGGGCCTACTTGTGTTTGCATCCCGATTCTTCCTATGGTGCATGACAAGACAAGGATGTTGATTAGATTTTTCGAGTGTGGAGATGATTGATTAGATTTTTCGAGTGTGGAGATGAATAAGCTCAGGGTACTAGAATTGTTGCAATAGAAGCTCTCGAGATCTACTTGGATGGCACCACAGCAAGTGATTTTGTTGAAAGAGTTGAATACAACACCACATCTTTAGAGGTGGAATGGTTGTTAGAATATTTGTTGAAAGAGTTGAATACAACACCACACCCTTAGAGGTGGAATGGTTGTTAGAATATACGTAACAGAGGATTTTGATTGGCTACCATGCCCATGTTGTAATTTATTGTTGTAGCCTTCATATCATGAAGATTCTAGTCTATTTATATGAGGTGTTTGAGATGTCCTTCTTTTAGGAAGATATGTTTATGTAAATAAAGAGGTAAGATGGCTCCATTGGTTGTATGGTCGCACCTACCTCTTATAATTTTTCATGTTACAGTAAGTAGAAGAATTAGCTCTCTAGAGTGAAGTGTATTTTCCAAGTATTCATATTGTTCTTTTTCATGGTAATAAATGTTAATTGAATGATCTTTGACATTCTAAATATATAATTTTGAAACATGATAATGTTGTGTAGAGATTGCATCTATTTTAGAAAACACTTCAAGCTACTAGTTCATTTTCTACCGGCTTATAGCTTTTTCTTTGCAACATCTGATGCAAATGCTAGTATTAATAAGTAGATTAACAAATATATAACAAACCTATTTACACCTACCTTTTTATGAGAGGAAACACCTATCTAATTTCTCAAAATCAATTCCAAGTCACTCCCTTCCCTTTTTCTACAGCTCTTTCTACAGCTCTGAATGGTATAGTGACCGTGAATGGTACAGTGAAAATCCCACCGACTCGTTCCGTTCTTCTAAAGCCCCTGATAATATAGTGGCAATCCAACTGACTCAACCCAGTTTCCTGGCCGACCAGCAGCAAGTCTAATGATTCATCAACATTGATTCATATATGATCTTTCAATATAAATATATTATGGATGGCTTCTCGATTCCTAATTGTCCTAGACAAAGAGCTTAGTCGAGAGAGGAACAGAGCTTAGAAGGGACAGCAGGTTCTGAAATTTCGTGGGCAAAGAGCTTAGTCGAGAGAGGAACAGAGCTTAGTAGAGAGAGGGACAGCAGTTTTAAAGAAGATGACAGGAGAGAAGGCAGACAAAGCGGGGGTTGAAGGGCAGAAGTCGGTCCAGATGACAGGAGAGAAGGAAGTGATAGCGGGGGTTGCAGGGCAGGAGTCAAACAATGGATCTGGTGGGCATCCAGCCAATTCGAAATCTAGAAGGATCCGGTGGGACAACCAACAGCCGGTATCGAAATACAGAAGCAGCCGGAGGGGTAAACAACAGCCGATATCGAAACAGGAAGCTCAGCCAGGCCCGGTTGCATCGCCCCGTGGTATCGACACTGCAATAGACGGCGCTCAGAATGCTGCGGCCGGGTCGCCCATGGAACCCAAAAAAACACCGGCCGTCGAGTCACATAAATCGATCCCGAAACCGCTCGACCCAACAGAAGAGGGACCTTCACGGGACTCGATCGACGCGGGGCACCCAAAGAAACGTAAACTTGAAAACGCAGCGCCCAAGCCGGTTGAGTTAGGGTTTGAAATACTCGACAGGCGATCAATCACCATGATGGACGGGACTGTCCGCACGTACTACTCGTTGCCGCAGTCCGAGCAGCGAGAGCCCTTCCCCTCAGGCAATGCCAATGCCTCTTCATTGGAGAACGTAAGGTTTGGTACCCGTGAATTGGACCCTGGACATCATAGTCATGAAAATCAATATGCTCTGCCTCCTGAAAACCCTCATCCCCATGGGGGTCCTTTGGATGCAAGAAAAACTGAACTCCAGAGGTTTTATGGAGCAAACCCTATGGCACCTCCGCCTCAATCCGGCCCCTTAGGGTATGAGAATCATGGCTCGTCGGTGAATGGAAATTCCAGAGAAGTTCCAAGTGATGAGTGTTCGATTCCCAGGGATCGATACCCAGGGAGTGTACCGGGAAAGGGTCCTCCTTCTATGAAAATTCATCACGAAAGGATTTCTGCACCGCCGGGTGTCCCTGCAAAGGGTCCTTCTTCTATGAAAATTCCTCACGAAAGGATTTCTGTACCACCGGGTGTCCCTGGGCCTGATGGATCTGCTGTGAAAGGGTATGCTAAGAGAAATTTGGCCCCTCGGGAGCCCTTTCGTGGATCTGGCTATAATTTGTTCAAGCGGAAGCGTCGACGAGACTAGCTCCGTTTCAAACCCAGAGATTATGCGGTACTCAACAGCCGTGTTATATTTATTGGCTATTTATCTGAAAATAGCTGAAAATTTTGCTACCATATAATTTCCAATTATATGTAATGATGGAATTAGAATGAAAATTATTGCCCTGTTTGAGTCATTATACTTTTAGAAAAGTGGAAAAAAGTGAGTTAGGGGTTTGAGTCTTTATAATTAGAAAAGAGTTAAGGGTTAAGAAATCGAAGGATGCTCACCATTTTTCCCATTGGCATTT
>APFE030300492.1:20090-34174 GCA_000404065.3 Pinus taeda | reverse complement strand
AATTAGTTGGAAAAATTCAAGTTAGAAGTCTTTCTGAAGTCATGCAAGAGTTATCCCTTAAATTAAGGAGATAAGATTGAGTTATATTTGAGTTGTAATTAGTTAACTCAGTTCACTGAGTTAAGTCCAATTAAATTAGTTCCAAACTATTTGAGGAACTAATAGGGAGTTAATAGTTACTTGATGCATGCATGCACTCAACTAGTGTACTCCAGTTAACTGAAGATTCCCTCATCAGAAACTCATGCATGTCTATTTTGAGAAAGACCCAATTGAGCTAAATGTCAAGGACAGTGTACTAACAGTTGCATGTGTTTTCCTATAAAGAAAACTCATGCATGCAAAAGGAAACAATTCCTTGAGGATTGCGCAGTTCGGACAGTGTCTGAGATAAGGAGATCATCAACTTGGTAAATCGAGTTTTTTCCACTTGGTTGAAGGAGATCATCCTAGAGGAACAGTGCAAGGAAATAGGAGCTTGGAGGGCAGAGGAGAAGGCTTGAGAGAAGTCAGGATTGCACTGAGCGCTAGCTAGCTGTGAGAGCTAAGGCTTTTTATGATTCCAACGTATTTCCACCTTGTATGATAATACAGATAGTGGGGTTTTTTCGCTGAGGCTTTCCCCAAAGTATTCTCGTGTGTTGTGCAATTGATTCTTCTTCTTCTGGTTGTATTGTTCAGCTCGATCTTTAAGCTTCTGCAAATTAATAGTAGAAGTAGGTTATAGTATTTTGCTTTGGTTATATTAGATTATCAGGTTAACCTACACGCAGATTTTCTACATGGTCTCAAAAGAGTGATATTTGTAGAGAATTTGTAGAATTTCTACACACCCTATTCATTGGGTCATTCTAGCTAATAGGATTGTTTAAATTTCTGCCATACAAGGCCTCGAAAGGGCTCATCTTTAGTGACTCTTGGTATCTTTTATTGTAGGAAAATTCAACTAGTAGTTGGTACTCTCCCCACCCCTTTGACTGATGTATAACATACATCCTCAGCATCTTCTCCAGAACTTTGTTCACTCTTTCAATTTTTCCATCAATTGGAGGATGATATGCCATGTTGAAAGCTATATGAGTTCCAAAACTAGCAAACAATGCCTTCCAAAAATTAGAAGTAAACTTGGCATCACAATATGAAACAATCTTCTTTAGTATGCCATGCAGTTTGAATATTTTCTTCATGAAAATATGAGCTTTGTCAATTGCCTTGTGAGTGGACTTGATAGCTATAAAGTGAGCTACCTTACTCAACTTACCCGCTAACGCCATAATAACATCATGCTGTGTGGATGTTCTTGGCAATCCTATGATGAAGTCCATATATATGACTTCCCACTTCCATTTAAGAATGGGGATTGGTTGTGGCAATCTCATTGGGTCTCTACATTTCACTTGTCGACAATTCAGGGACTTGGAAATGTATGCAATGAATTACTTATGAATTACTTTTTCATACATGGCCAATAATACATCTTCTTCAAGTCTATTATCATTTTCTGATGACTAGGATGACTATATTAAGGTGTTTTATGGAACTCATGCATTATGAGCTTCTTCAAGTTTCCCATACATGGTACATGCCACATGTCTTTGTATTTCAACATTCCATCACTTCTCAGTGTGTAATTCTTATTTGATGTCCCTTTTGGCTCCTTCTACAACTGATCTTTCACATGATGAAAGTGCTTGTCTTGTGTGAATGCCTCTCTGATCCTTTCTTTAATATTCAATTTGTAATTGCTCATGCCTGCCAAGTGTGCCACTTACAGGATTCTACTAAGTGTGTCTGCTACATTGTTCACCTTTCCCTTGATGTGCTTTATATCAAAGTCAAATTCACTAATAAGATCTAACCATTAGGATTTTCTAGTGTTTAGCTTGGTTTGTTCAAACAAATACCTCAACCCTCCATGGCCTAACATTAAAACAAACTTCCTCCCAAGAAAGTACTGCCTCGACATTTTCAATGTGTGCACTATCACTGCAAATTCTATGTCAGAAGTTACATAGTTCTTCTCATGGTCATTTAATTTTCTTGATTCGAAATCTAGAAGGAGCCGGTGGGACAAACAACAGCCGGTATCGAAACACAGAAGCAGCCGGAGGGGTAAACAACAGCCGATATCGAAACAGGAAGCTCAGCCAGGCCCGGTTGCATCGCCCCGTGGTATTGACACTGCAATAGACGGCTCTCAGAATGCTGCGGCCGGGTCGCCCATGGAACCGGGACCGAAACCGCTCGACCCAACAGAAGAGGGACCTTCACGGGACTCGGTCGACGCGGGGCACCCAAAGAAACATAAACTTGAAAACGCAGCGCCCAAGCCGGTTGAGTTAGGGTTTGAAATACTCGACAGGCAATCAATCACCATGATGGACGGGACTGTCCGCACGTACTACTCGTTGCCGCAGGCCGAGCAGCGAGAGCCCTTCCCCTCAGGCAATGCCGATGCCTCTTCATTGGAGAACGTAAGGTTTGGTACCCGTGAATTGAACCCTGGACATCATAGTCATGAAAATCAATATGCTCTGCCTCCTGAAAACCCTCATCCGCATGGGGGTCCTTTTGATGCAAGAAAAACTGAACTCCAGAGGTTTTATGGAGCAAACCCTATGGCACCGCCGCCTCAATCCGGCCCCTTAGGGTATGAGAATCATTGCTCGTCGGTGAATGGAAATTCCAGAGAAGTTCCAAGTGATGAGTGTTCGATTCCCAGGGATCGATACCCAGGGAGTGTAGCAGGAAAGGGTCCTCCTATGAAAATTCATCACAGAAGGATTTCTGTACCACCGGGTGTCCCTGGAAAGGGTCCTCCTATGAAAATTCCTCACGAAAGGATTTCTGTACCACCGGGTGTCCCTGGGCCTGATGGATCTGCTGTGGAAGGGTCTACTAAGAGAAATTTGGTCCCTCGGGAGCCCTTTCATGGATCTGGCTATAATTTGTTCAAGCGGAAGCGTGGACGAGTCTAGCTCAATTTCAAACCCAAGAGGCTATGCGAGACTCAATAGCCGTGTTATATTTAGTGGCTATTTATCACCGTTGCATAGCTGAAAATTTTGCCAATAGATAATTTCAAATTATATGTAATGATGGTGATGGTATGAAAATTATTGCCCTGTTTGAGTCAGTATACTTTTAGAAAATTGGAAAAAAGTGAGTTAGGGGTTTGAGTCTTTATAATGAGAAAAGAGTAAACGGTTAAGAAATTGAAGGATGCTCACCATTTTTTCCATTGGCATTTTACATTTTTAGTTATTAGTTTTATTTTTATATGTATATATCGTTTTTATAAATTAATTTATATTGTTATATATCAATGTTTTTGTTTGATATTATTGTTATTTTAAATATTTAAAATTTTGGGAAAAAAATTTAACATTTGATAATTTTTTTTGTTATTTCAAATATAATATTGATGAAGAAATTGTTGTATACACATCAATGTGACAATTAACATTTATTCTAAAGTACATAACTAATATCCACTCCAAAGTATATTTATTCTAAAGTACATAACTAGCATTCACTCTAGAGTATATAAATTATAATTGATCACTAATATCTATTACAAAGTACATAACCGAAATCTACTCTGAGTATATAAAATAAAATGACCTATAAAAAATTAATGATTGAAACATATGTTATAACTACCCACTTTAATTTTAAACAAATATTGACATCTTTGCACATGAACATGGAAAAACCAAACTCGTGAAGGAGAAACTTTGTAAACTTACTTACCTTGTGGGAAGGGATTTCCTTGCTTTGTGTGCAAGAAAAACCCACCTCATGAAGGAGAAATTTTGTATAACAAAACAGCTACTTTGTCCATGTTTGTAGGAACTTCCTCCTCCTTGATTTGATGCAAAGCATCATATCAATTTCAACCTTATGTTGCATTCTTAACCCCATTCATGAGGGGCATGTTATCACATTATAAAGTCACAATTTTATGAAAAGCTATAAAGAGGACAATTTCCATACTTGAAAAATAAATATCAATGGAAATGACGACATTTTTTCAATAAAAGGCTAGGAAAAGTATGACCACAAGTAATCTACAAATGGGTACTTCAATATTTGGAGGTTGTTAGTTGATAGACTTAAATATAAGTAAGCTTGTCATTTGACACTTTGTTGCCTAGGGTTGCAATGTTTCAGGGTTTTTCCATATGAGGTGTATTCTCATTGATTCCTCAAGTGCCTGATATATTGATAAGCCCCCTTTTTGGTTGGCTACTAGTCCTTTCTTCCCTTAGCCTATGTGACTACAAGCTAAGGTTGAGGCTTCCCAAACTCAAATTTCTAGCAAAGTCTAGAAATTTTGGTTGCTTACCCTTGATATTCCGAGTTCTCCAACAACGTCCAAAACAAACAATCCACTGCCTTTGATTGGGCAACTTCAAGCTTCCTCACTTTTGGCCTCCTTATAATGGAAAGGCCCACAAGATTGCTTGCCTCTAAGGTTATATCAAGCCTTAGGCTCCTTCCTACAAATAGGTTTCACCACTTTTTTATAATGCATAAAAATTCATCATAACAACATCCATGAAATATTAAAGGGTATAGTCATTATAGCCCTAATGCTAAAGCCTCAATTCATGAATACACCACACACCATAATCATAGATATTAGAGGTAAATACTTCTATTTGCATAGACATTCATACACTTAAAAGAATGCATATCAACATTCAAGCAAGTTATGTGTAACACTCCCTCCCATCCCCTTATACTATCTTAGGTTTTGGGAGGTGTTACTTATCATTTAAGTTGATCCCCAAGGTTTGTTAAGACAATGGGATTAGCAAAAACCTTTGTCTTTGCGGTTTTATGGAATTAACTTCTATTATCATCATTGCATTCAACTCCTCAAGTGCTTTCCAGTGATACCACTTTTACCTTGATCTGATTGGTGGACCTAAAGTTACACTTATTTAGAGTGCAGCTTATCAGAATATGCCATGTTAGTGTATTGATCACGTGGTGCCCATGTGGCCTCCACACAATCCTAAATAGTCAACTTGGTGGGTCTTGTCATTAGGTCCACATCACACATTTGCGGCCATCATCACCCATGACATTCAGTGTTAAACAAGGAATAGTAATGACGGGTTATGAATAGTAAGGAAACAACATGATTCGATGAGGGAACTATGTCCATGTCGATCAACCTCTGCTGGCCTTGGGTGTGAATGTCCCAGTCTGACTTCATTGCTTGTCATCGTAGGCTACTTTGCCATTAGGAATATATTTATGACAATTAAAGGTGGTTGGCATGGACTTCCTCACGACATGTCATAGGGAAATAGACCAATATGTAATAAAAACTTAGTGCCCATGCAACAACCCACCCTAGCCTTTCCCCCTCAGAGCTTTGGATCTGTATCTCCATCCATTCAAGCCAGTCTTCAGTTTATTTTCACACACACATACACACATCTATAATTTACATCACTGGGTTTACATACATGGGGTGTTATGGAAAAAGGGTTGTTACAGGCCCCACAACCCTTTTTCGTAAGAGTTGTAAATATAAAGCTTAATGGTTATTTTATGTCCATAGTAGCCTAATATTCAAAACTATGACCCTAGTATTGAAATGCAATTCATGGTAATGTTAAATTCTTAAAGTAAAAGTGACATTCTCCTTTATTTTTCATTTTCATCCTTTTACTTAAATTTTTAACATTACCATGAAATGACTCGGGATGTTTGAGAGTGGTTTTGACCTCGTTAGATTTCATATGGAGAAAATAGAATTTTACATCTCACTCAAAATCTAGCATACTTATTAGTTTTTTTGGATTTTAGGATTGGGGGGATTGCAATGTTTTCATTGGATTTTGTCATGTACTAGGGTATGTAATTCGTATTTAATCAATAGAACCAAGCCCTCTATGTACCTTGATGTTAGTGACAGTGGTTTTCAAACCCCTCTATCATGATGCTACTAAAAATGTACTCATCACTCAATGCTTAGAGGGTGATATTAATGACAAAGATTCCAAGATAGGCAATTATTTTGATGACATGTAGGTATTTGTTGTAGCATGATTTTTTTGGATTCTGGAGGCCATCCAAACCCTGTTTTATTATGTATTTTTGGTTCAAATATGGATTTCACTCGATGTCATTTTGGTTATGTGCACCCTTACCTAATATACAAATGAAAACTTGTAGTTTGTGGACCTGTGGTTGATGAAGATTATAACTACTACATGAATGATGTTATATGGTTTAATCCATGTTTTTATGTTTTTTTATCACAAATTCATCATTTTACATGCTTTTTTGTTGACATATATGCATCAAAATATCTAAAAATAAATATTATATAAAATTCACTCCCAAAATCGCTCCCAACTTGGGAGCTTTTGAAAATGTCACTCCCTCCCTCTTGCTTCCACTCCCACTTCCCGCTTCTATTCCCACTTCTCGCTCCTGCTCCCACTCCCAAGCAATCTTGCTCTAGAACATACATGCATCACATTACTAATACCTCTATGATCTATGTCTAATGTGCGTGTTAATATTTTTTCCTGTTTATCAGCTGGTGATCCTCCTTATGATGGGGTATTAGAGAAGACAAAAAATATGGCACCTTCACCCTTTCCTTACATTAGTGATGAACAAGTTGAATGAAAATGAAGGAGACAATGATACCGGTTATTGCTTAGTAGAGGGCACATGCATGCCAGAAGAGATAGTGAAATAGACTATTGTTTGGAAGAGGGTGCATGCATGCTAAGGGCACGCATGTCACACCTCCTATTAATTCCAGTTTAGATGTTTTTTCAAATTTAGCAATTTTAGTTTTGGGTAGAGTTTTTCTATTAATAAAGCTTTTCTTTTGTTATTTTTAGCATGCATGATCTATTCTTACTAAGAGGGTGCATATCATTAGTCAATTAGAATACTTATGCATGAGAAATTCCCATCTTAGGTAGAGGACGAAAATCTCAAGGAAGGGATGCATGCTTGCATGCTCGAGTTCATATTTTGATGGAGACATGCGTACTTGACACTCTTACCATGAAACTATGGTGCACTAGGTGATCAGATTAGGGCTATGATTTGACAAAGTCCAACTAGATAGGATTTTGTATGTGTCCATATTCATTGCACTTTCTCTCCTCTTCCTATTCTATAAGCGAGATGAAAGGTATGACATTGTGTTGGATATCAAGGTATTGTTTTCAAATGTTGTAGTGTATCCTTTTCAGTATTCAATAAAAGATAGATGTGATTGAGAGTTCAAATCTAGGTATTTTCAATTCAAAATTTCCACAATATGTACTTGTAAATTAGCCAACCTATATCTCTCTCTTTTTTATTAAAACTTTCAAGTTTTCTACTACCTAGTATTTAGGTTATTCATTCTAGGTGTAAAATCTGCTTACCCTTGTTAATGAAAATAAAGAGATATAAATATAAAGGGGTATAAAAATTGTTAATGACAAAATGGATACCTACAATATCTAGTGAAAGTAGGGGACTTTTAAATTGAGGTGTATCGGGTTCATATTGGTGGTGGGTTAAATAAAGTGATTTTTAGAGGTATTTTCCAATATATAGTCAAATTAAGGGTAATGTTTAGTATGCCATGAACACGTGTGCCATGTTATAGGTTCATTGAGAGAATCCCTCGTGGATCTGCCTCCACTCCAGGATGCACCATGATTCCAGTTGGAACTCTCCTACAGATTCCACCTATATCAAAAACGAATTGAAAATATGATTAATGTCATGTACACACTTCTTAAGCAAAGAAATGTGAAAAATATAATGTTGTTTCACTATGGGTGGTAAGACCAATATATAAGACACTAACCCCTCTCTTTCCAAAAGCCGAAATGGTCCCTAAAATCTGGGTGCCAATTTGGCACAAGATCACACTTTTAGCGAGCTCCTCCTTGGTTAGATGTGTAGATTCACATGTTCTCCTACTTGAAAATCCTTGTGGATTCTTTGTTGATCCACATACTTCTTTTCCCCATCTTGGGCCGCCTTCAGTTTTTTCCTGACATGGCGAACTTCCTACTCCATCTCTTTTAACATTTCCATCCCAAGGACCACCCTGTTGAAATGTGGCAACAAGAATATTCCAATTTAATTTGTCCTTGAATTAAATTGTGAATTAAAATCGAATTTAGTCTTAACAACTACTTGGAAATAATTAATTAAGTTGTTTTGACTTAATTAGTTGGAGAAATTCAAGTTAGAAGTCTTTCTGAAGTCATGTAAGAGTTATCCTTTAAATTAAGGAGATATGATTGAGTTATATTTGAGTTGTAATTAGTTAACTCAAATTACTGAGTTAAGTCCAATTAAATTAGTTCCAAACTGTTTGAGGAACTAATAGAGAGTTAACAGTTAGTTGATGCATGCATGCACTCAACTAGTGTACTCAAGTTAACTGAAGATTCCCTCATCAGAAACTCATGCATGTCTATTTTGAGAAAGACCCAATTGAGCTAAATGTCAAGGACAGTGTACTAACAGTTGCATGTGTTTTCCTATAAAGAAAACTCATGCATGCAGAAGGAATCAATTCCTTGAGGATTGCACAGTTCTGACAATGTGTGAGATCAAGAGATCATCGACTTGGTAAATCGAGTTTTTTCCACTTGGTTGAAGGATATCATCCCAGAGGAACAGTGCAAGGAAATAGGAGCTTGGAGGGCAGAGAAGAAGGCTTGAGAGAAGCCAGGATTGCATGTGAGCATCTGTGAGGATTCTACTGAGAGCTAAGGCTTTGTATGATTTTGCTGTATTTCCACCTTGTATGATAATACAGATAGTGGGGTTTTTTAGTTGAGGCTTTCCCCAAAGTATTCTCATGTGTTGTACAATTGATTCTTCCTCTTTTGGTTATATTATTCAGCTCAATCTTTAAGCTTCCAAAAATTAATAGTAGAAGTAGGATATAGTATTTTGCTTTGGTTATATTGCATTATCAGGTTAACCTACGTGCAGATTTTTTACATGGTCTCTGGAGAGCAATATTTGTAGAGAATTTGTAGAATTTCTACACACCCTATTCATTGGGTCATTCTAGCTAATAGGAGTGTTTAAATTTCTTCCATACAAGGCCTCGAAAGGGCTCATCTTTAGCGACTCTTGGTATCTTTTATTGTAGGAAAATTCAACTAGTAGTAGGTACTCTCCCCACCCCTTTGACTGATGTATAACATACATCCTTAGCATGTTCTCTAGAACTTTGTTCACTCTTTCAGTTTTTCCATCAATTAGAGGATGATACGCCATGTTGAAAGCTATATCCAAAACTAGCAAACAATGCCTTCCAAAAATTGGAAGTAAACTTGGCATCACAATATGAACCAATCTTCTTCAGTATGCCATGTAATTTGAATATTTTCTTCATGAAAATATGAGCTTTGTCAATTGCCTTGTGAGTGGACTTGATAGCTATAAAGTGAGCTACCTTACTCAACTTACCCACTAGCACCATAATAACATCATGTTGCTTGGATGTTCTTGGAAATCCTGTGATAAAGTCCATATATATGACTTCCCACTTCCATTTAAGAATGGGGATTGGTTGTAGCAATCTCATTGGGTCTCTACATTTTACTTGTCAATAATCCAAGCACTTGGAAATGTATGCAATGAATTACTTTTTCATACCTGGCCAATAATACATCTTCTTCATGTCTGTTATCATTTTCTGATGACTAGGATGACTAGAGTAAGGTGTTTTATGTAACTCATGCATTATGAGCTTCTTCAAGTTTTCCATACAAGGTACATGCCACATGTCTTTGTTGGGTTGTGTTATATTATTTCCATGTAGTTAACAGGGGGTTTGAAGGGCATCCGTAACCCCACTTTATGGGGTCCGGGGTAGCGCCCCGGAAAATTTTGGTTTTGGATCCTATGTTAGGTTGGGTGGACCCACCTATGGTTTTGTGCATGATTCTCACACATGTCTTTTGGATGCAATGGTTTTTCAGTCCATGGTATTGGACGTGATGGTTTTCGGTCCATGGTATTGGATGCTCTGGCATGTATAAATATGTATTGTAACATTGAAAGGAACATAATGAAAAATCAAGCTGGTAGTCCCGGTTTTGAGATCTGAGGGAAAATCTCTATGTACATGTGTTTTATGTGTTATGATCTTGCATTGTTTATTTTTTGTGTTTTATAATTCGTATGCAGGTAATTTCTTTACGGGGTTAAAACCTACAATCTTTGTATTTCAACATTCCATCACTTCTGAGTGTTTAGTTCTTATTTGATACCCCTTTTGGCTCCCTCTACAATTAATCATTCACATGATGAAAGTGCTTGTCTTGTGTCAATGCCTCTTTGATCCCTTTCTTTAATATTCAATTTGTAAGTGCTCATGCCTGCGAAGTGTGCCACTTACAACATTCTACTAAGTGTGTCTGCTACACTGTTCACCTTTCCCTTGATGTGCTTTATATCAAAATAAATTTCACTAATAAGATCTAACCATTAGGCTTTTCTAGTGTTTAGCTTGGTTTGTGCAAACAAATACCTCAACCCTCCATGGCCTAACATTAAAACAAACTTCCTCCCAAGAAAGTACTACCTCCACATTTTCAATGTGTGCACTATCACTGCAAGTTATATGTCAGAAGTTACATAGTTCTTATCATGGTCATTTAATTTTCTTGATTCATAACAAATTAGACATCTGTCCTGCATTAGGACTCCACCTATTCCTTCCTTGCAGGCATTTATGCAAACTAGGAAATATTTTTTTGGATAATCTATTCTCACGATAGGTGCATGAGTGAGCAATTTCTTAAGCCACTCAAAACTAGTTGCGCACTCTGATGTTTATTGGAATTTGACTCCTTTCTTTTACAAGAATGTGATTGGATATCCAGTCTTTGCAAAATCAAGAATAAATCACCTGTAGTATTTAGCCAATCCCATGAAAGATCTCACTTCAATGATGTTTATGGGAGTGGGCCACTCCATGATGGTCTTAATCTTCTCAGGGTCCAGTGCCACTCCTTTTGAAGTGACATGTTGTAAGTATTGAACTTGTGATAAGGAGAAATCACATTTTTTGAGCTTGGTATAAATCCTGTGCTCTCTCAACAATTGCAATATTGCTTTTAAATGTTCTCCATGCTCTTCTCTAGTTCTCAAGTAAATCAAGATGTCATCTATGAATACCTAAGATATTGTCAAACAAGTAACACCAACAAAGTTCAAACTAGACTGCATGGAACATGCCACAACTGATATGATCATGGACACACAGATCAAGACCACTCGCCAAAAGAAAATCCAACTGTATCGGGTTTTCAAAGTTGACCAACTCTTGCACCAAGGTAAGTGGTTCTCTAGGGACCAAGTTCAGCAGAAGTTTCCCCATATCATGGAGGCACTAAACATAATGGGGACCATTTATTCCTAAGGGGGAGGACTGACTAGGTGGATATTAGTGGCCACCTTCCTATTCCACTTGGATCCCCACCATTATTTCTTTTAGTTCCTTAATTGTAGCACAATTTATTATTTTTGTCAATTTTTTGGGTCTTGAACTTCCAAAGCCGTTTTGAGGCCCTAAATGATGTTTTTTTCGGAAAACAAGCAAACCCGTAGGTTGTAGAAAATTTTATACAAAAAAAATGTCGTCCTCGAATAGATATTTCTAACAAGGTATCACACACGTCAAACAAAGATCGTATGCCAAATTTATGACCCAGTGAAGTTGATGTACCAATTTACCCCAACGAAGCTGACAAATTTTTGATGTTTCATCTGATAGGGTTAGTTTTTTGGATGTTTAGGGTTTTCCATTGTTTCTCAATAATAAATATCCCTTCGAACCTTATTGCAACATATTTCAAAGGATATGTAGCTTCCACATCTCTTCTCAAAGATAAGCTGCCATTGCTCGAATTAGTTTATTTCTATTATGCATGTAACAATGTTCAGTACTTTGTTATTAATGAATTAAAGTTTTGTTTTCATTGTAGCTTTATGTTTTTGTTTATATCTGTATTTCATTTCGTTCCTGCATAAATATGGATCAAAGGAAAAATCATTATAGATTATCATGACGAAACAATAACAATATTTTCAAAACCTTAAGGTAAACAATCAAACATTCCCACCAAGTCTAGCACAATCAAAGAATTTTACACCCATGGTTAAGACAATATTGTCTTTCAAAAATTGTTGATGGAGCACATCCATTGAATGATGAAATTGCCTGCTTAGAATTGTTCACATTTGATAAGCATAAGTAAGTGATCTAGTCTTCACATAAGAAAATGAAGACCATCACTAATTGAGACCAATAATACCATTATATTCAATGCGAGAAGGATGGACTTAGTGGAAGCCAACACATCATTCGTGGGAAACTCATGCTAACAAATATGAAGTCCTCAAAATGACCAAAAAAATAAAAGTACATAAAGCCAAGATAACTTGACTAAAAAATTAATTGGAGTACTACAAAAATCCAAGTATGGCAGAAGTGGTTTCTTCTAGTATGCCTTGAAAATACATGATGAGCTTTCATTAGCTCAAAAAGGATTTCCACAAGGTTGTATTTGATATCTAATAGATCTTTGGTGAAGCAACAATTCTAGCCTCCCCCTTCGAGGAATGGCTCAATTTTGGGGTAAGGTGGTAGAAATTTCTAGATAGTTTGACCACATGGCACCAAGAACTGGTAGATATTTCCCCATTCTCCCTCATCTACAAGTGAAAGCATTCAACTAGGTAAGCATTAACATCAACAATTTAAGGGATGCAACCAAAAACTTAGAGAAGGATGCTAAATAGTTTCTTAAAGATTGCAACCAAAATTTCAATAACACAATAGAAGTGGTAGAAGAGTGCAAGCTTTCCAATCCCAAAAAAGACGACACACTCACACCAGATATTGACCTATTAAGTAACTCTTAAAGTAAAAGAAGTCTTTCCTTGGTCTTGAGAACATGCATAACAAAGTTGAGTCAAAAATCGACATTTAGTTGCCACTCAATGAAAGGGCCCTCCTCTAGACATTTGACTAGATAAGGATTGACATCAACTATTGGAAGGACACAACCAAAACTTTAGAGAAGGATGTTAAAAAAATGTTTAAAAATTGCAGCCAATATTTAAATTATAGAATAAAAATGGTAAAAGAGTGCGAGCTTTCCATTCTCAAAATAAATGGTACATTCACACCAAATGTTGATCTAATCTACTTGTTAAGTAACTCTTAAAGAAAATGAAAGATTTCCTTGGGGTTAGCACGACACATAAACAAAGTTGTGTTGTCTGGCTTCGGATGCTGGTCCTAATTGATTTGTTTGATTCTGCTATCGAATTATGAGTCTTGCGTTATGCCCCCGCTATCCATCCACCCCATTGCAACCCGTCTTCGGTAAGCCTTTCGGGCAGGCACCTTTATGAACAGGAATAAAGGAGTATGGTGGGCCAAGGTCAGCTAGAGTGGGAAAAGCGTAAGAGGCAAAGACAGAGAAGCAAAGGCAAGTATCCCAGCCAACATTCTCGCCGATTCAATAGCCATCATCTCGCCCAAATCCAGATCTTGACCGAGTGGACCCACTTCCAATTGTTTCATAGGACCATCTCGGTTGGGCAAAAAGAGAAAAGGCCAATAAGCATGTTTACCGACATGGCCTAACAGATATTCATAGGGCCGAGTTACTGCAAGATCGGAACATAAAGGGATCACCAGCCATTCTTTCTAACCCTATCTTTGGGGTCTTACTCTATGGCTTTAGGTTATCCCCAGTAAGTATTTCTTCCCATAGCCTACATTTCTCACTGTGGGTTTGACTAAGCGCAGTAGGATTTACCGACGTTATCTCTGTCTATCATAGCCTATATCTAAGGTATCCCAACTAACTATCTATTTCAAATCCTCCAGTCCTACTTTGATTTCCTTTCCCTCTCTGTTCGTTCTACGTCTTACTTTTCTACTGTCACTTCCTTACTGTGCTTTCGCTGTCTTCCTTCCGGTTATCCTGCCTTGTTCTGATCTACCCGCTCTAGTTTCTTTCCCCCTTCCTTACTTGCCCAAGGATCTCTCAAACCTA
>APFE030300481.1:0-10427 GCA_000404065.3 Pinus taeda | reverse complement strand
GATAGTAAACAAATGTTTGGAAGGATATCTTCATTGCTTTGTATCTGATAAACAGCCACAATGGGTCAAATGGTTGCCTCTGGCTGAATGGTGGTATAACACTTCCTTCCATACAACAACAAAAATGACCCCATTTATGCACTTTATGGGTATCAACCACCATCCATCACATCATATTTAAGAGAAAATTCTAAGGTTCAGGCAGTGGAACATCACATCGAACATCAACAACAAGTTCTCCAACTCTTAAAGGATAACCTCACGTTGGCACAGAATAGAATGAAACAATAGGCAGATCAACATCGCAGCGAAAGAAGTTTTGATGTAGGTGACTGGGTATTCCTACAGTTACAACCATATAAACAAATGTCCCTTAAGCAAGCTAAGAATGATAATAAATTATCACCAAAGTATTATGGTCCGTACAAGTTGTTGCAAAATATTGGTACTATGGGATACAAATTGTAGCTTCCTTCAGCTTCTCGAGTACACCTAGTTTTCCATGTTTCATGTTTAAAGAAGGTTATAGGCGACAAGCTCCTAGTTCAAAAAATATTGCCAGAACTTGACGAGGAAGGAAAAATTATATTAGAACCGTAAGCAGTCACAGAAACAAGAACTTGACAGCTATGAAATCAATCAATTTCAGAGTATCTCATCAAGTGGAATAACTTATTTTTTGAAGATTCCACATGGGAGGATGAGAATTTTATACAGAATTATCCAGAACTACTCAAGCGTTGAGGACAACACTTTTTTGAAGGAGAAGGGAATGTTAGGTCCCTATAATACTAGTGATTCCCCCATTTTTATTGTCGTTGTATTCCTTATTAATACTGTTGTGCCCCTATTGTCCCCATATTGTTATTATTGTGCCCCATAGAATCCCTCTATTGTTATTTTTGTGCCTTTATATTATTATTGTTAGGTCGGCTTCGTTATATTGTGACTCCTTAGACTCCTATATATAGAAAGGAGTCTTTTTCATTTGAATCATCCAAGAATTGTTCATTTATGTAATGTAAAGGAGGTTGCCCCCTCGAAGAGGCTGAATTCTAAGGCGTTAATCTATGTTTTCTATCTTTTGTGAGCTTGTTTCATAACAAAAAGCTACTGTACCCAAGGATTGTATCCATTAGAATCCTAGTACAACATTAGCACCACCCATTGGAATGGAAAGAATTGGGTTATTCAATGCATATTCTCCCATGGATAGATTGATATTACGACAGTTTCTAGAGAAATTTATGATTTGTCACCTTGCAACCATCACTTGACACTATGGTGGTGGATATAGGAAGAAATTCAATTCCTTAGCTATCTTACAATGAATAAAATTATGGGTACTGGCCGAATCAATCAAAACTATTACCTTTTTCTTCTTGATATGTCCTTCTATCTTGATAGTTTGAGGAGTGGCAATTCTAGCCAAAGCATTACAAGATATGGTTGGAATCATTCCTTATTTCTCTAAGATTAGTTCTTGGTGTATATCGTCTTATTTTAACATTTCTTGTTTCTTTTCTTCCTCCTCTTCACAATCTATGTAAAATAATTTATTCTCAACACGCTTATGACCTTTAGTGTATTTTCTATCACAACTATAACAAAGCCCTTTTCCTCTCTTTTCTTCCAATTGTTGGGGTGTCAAACTTGCAGGTTGTGGAAGGCTAGGGGAAACGACACTTCCATCCTTATAGTTGTGACGGTAGGCTTCCTTGTTGCCATAATTTTGCTTTCCATATTTCTTTCCAACCTAAATGCCTTCTCCAATCAGCCAGGTTCCCAAAGGTGAACCTCATGTTGGATGTTATCCTTTAAAGTCCCTATGAACACATCAATCCTATGCTCTTCTAGAATATCTTTTACCCTTATATTCAATTTTTGGAAGTCCTCAATGTGCTCTATCATCTGAACCCCTTTTGTTGAGGTACATTGGCCTAAAAAAAAGGTGTTTTTGTATCCTCATAATGTGCTATCCATTCTTCGTAAAAATTACCCAAGTGACAATTTTTTTACGAGAGAATCCATCGATACCATACAAATTGATTTGGTTCCAAATATAAAGTTGCAATGCGTACCTTTTGTGTGTTTTGCACATTATGGAGATCGAAATATTTCTCCATCTGTAGTATCCATGTTACAGGATCCTTGCTATCAAACTTCCTCATATCGATCTTTGTAACATGGTGTGTCTTCAATCCAACGTTAGAGTATATGAAATCATGATTAACATTTCTTTTGTTCTCATCATGTGTTTCCTTTACTACCCTTTCACCATTAGTAAGTGTTTCTTGTAGCAACATAGTCAAATATATCTACAAATATTCCATCTTACTGTCCATGCCATTCATCTTAGCTTCCATGCCATCCATCTTAGCTTCCACACCATCCATCTTAACTTGCACACCATTCATATTAGCTTCCATGCCATTCATCTTAGCTTCCACGCCTTTCTTTAAACCATCAATCTTAGCTTATGTTACCTTTTGTGAGAGTGAAATTTTTTGCACTTTGTCTCATAATTTTGATATATCATGTTTCATTTCTTCCTCTTCTTCATGAGTCATTCTAGAGCTTTCAGATTGCTTACTAGGTGTTTCCATTTTCTTTCTTTGGGGCATTAATTAATGATAATTATGATTCACTATGCCCTTTGAACTTCAACCTAATTTTTCAACCCAAACTTATGCAAAATTTTAAAAACACTACAAACCTTTTTCCAATTCCTACGGTAGCCCTTTGAGTCCTCTTTCTAATTCCACTAGTCTAATAAAAATTGGATTCTCAAACGAAGAGTTATGCCCAATCTCCCAAGATGACCGGATTATATAATTTTTCAGTCGAAAGAACTTGTATGACACACCACGTGTCATTGTTTCGACCTTTGAATCTGGAAACGATACACAAAAAACTACAGGCCGTCCTCTTTTTGTAACTTCTTACGAAATTGCAATATGATGCTCAGAGAGAATGTTATGATGATTTTCCCAAGGTCACTTGTTTGGAATGTAATTTGAGAGTCTGCAAAAACCCTAACTACCTCGGATCATATCTCCAAAAATATAGTGAGACAATATTTGAAATTTGGTCCCATGGTTTAGAACGATTTTGGCCCAAATGGGTGTTTTTTTAGGTTTTGAAATGTTGTTGGAAAATAGTTATAGAGACAATTCCATTATGACCTGTTTGGAGAAGTGAAAACTTAGAATCCAAAGCTCTGATACCAAATGTTATGAAACTGGCTCACAAAAAGATAGAAAAGAAAGATAAAAACCTTAGAAATTAGCCTCTTCGAGGGGCAACCTCCTTTACATTACACAAATGAACAATTCTTGCATGATACAAATGACAAAACCTCCTTTCTATATATAGGAGTTTAAGGGGTCACAATATAATCAAAGCCGACATAACAATAATAATATAAGGGCACAACAATAACAATAGTGGGCTTCTATGGGGCACAATAATAACAATATGGTGACAATAGGGGCACAACAATAACAATAAGGGCTACAATGACAATAGTAATGGGGGAATCATTAGTATTATGGGGACCTAACAACCATTAAACCAAATCAATAGGCTTATCAATTACTCTACCATCATACCATTGAATCATATCTGTAATCCATGTTTTACTGTTGCACAATATTAAATATCTTCCTCAATTTTTTATGTACTTGGTTGATGCATCCTTTTGTGCCATTTTTGTAGCAAAGCTGACGAAAATTCTAATGGAAAATTGAGTCGACACAAAAACCATGGGAATTACCATGGATAGGAAATAATCTAGTTTTTAGATAGGAGGAATGACCTATTATAGAGTTTTAGTGAACCCAACATTTCGGACTACCAAGTGAGTCCATCATTAGGGGATGCGTCAATAGATATTCTTCAGATCTTAATGACGTATCCAGGAGCTAGATTTAGGTTCTAAATCTAGCTCCTATCTAAAAACTATCCTCACCTGTATGGATTCATTATTTAAAAACATAAAATCCTACCATGGAAGGGATATGATGGACAACACATCAGAATTCAAGAAATTAAGATTATCCCGAGCTGAACTCAATAACCTAAATCTAGCTCCTGGATACATCATTAAGATCTGAAGAATATCTATTGATGCATCCTCTGATGATGGACTCACTTGGTAGTCCGAAACATTGGGTTCACTAAAACTCTATAACAGGTCATCCCTCCTATCTAAAAACTATCCTCACCTGTATGGATTCATTATTTAAAAACATCAAATCCTACCATGGAAGGGATATGATGGACAACGCATCAGAATTCGAGAAATTAAGATTATCCAGAGCTAAACTTAATAACCTAAATCTAGCTCCTGGATACATCATTAAGATATGAAGAATATCTATTGATGCATCCCCTGATGATGGACTCACTTGATAGTCCGACACATTGGGTTCACTAAAACTCTATAACAGGTCATTCCTCCTATCTAAAAACTATCCTCACCTGTATGGATTCATTATATAAAAACATTAAATCCTACCATGGAAGGGATATGATGGACATCGCATCAGAATTCAAGATATTAAGATTATCCAGAGCTAAACTCAATAACCTAAATCTAGCTCCTGGATACATCATTAAGATCTGAAGTATATCTATTGACGCATCCCCTGATGATGGACTCACTTGGTAGTCTGAAATGTTGGGTTCACTAAAACTCTATAACAAGTCATTCCTCCTATCTAAAAACTATCCTCACCTATATAGATTCATTATTTAAAAACATCAAATCCTACCATGGAAGGGATATGATGGACAACGCATCAGAATTCAAGAAATTAAGATTATCCAGAGCTAAACTTAATAACCTAAATCTAGCTCCTGGATACATTATTTAAGATCTGAAGAATATCTATTGATGCATCCCCTAATGATGGACTCACTTGGTAGTCCTAAACATTGGGTTCACTAAAACTCTATAACAGGTCATTCCTCATATCTAAAAACTATCCTCACCTGTATGGATCCATTATTTAAAAATAATCTAGTTGTTAAGACAATAGAGTCAAGCCATGGTTTTCATTGTGTCTTATGGAGTGAATTGAGTTCAAAGTAAAATCTACATTTATTTCAAGGGAAAAAATTGTGTTACCAATGCAGATTGTAGAAGACAAATCTGTGGAGGAATGCAGTTTGCACAATATTAACTAGTGTAAACCATGATCACTCCATATTATTGGATCACATTCCTTAATTGATTGACCCTTTAGGTGTATACCATATATGAAACCCCTTGGCCATCAACACTTAGACATTTACACTTTCATGTATCTAAATTTATTGTCCAAAGGAGTATAATTGATCCAACCCCTTCATAAGAATATTAAACCACATCTTTTGATGTACTCAATAGGAACCACATTTTAGGAGTACCATTCAGCCTCTCTTTGCATGATTTGCTTCATTGACCGATTCAAATCCAAATTATAATCCATGAGCAATATTGGGCCAACCATAGTAATCTCACTTATTGTTCATCCCAAAACTTAATTTACCCACCACTATTATACAAACATAATATTACATTAGGGAAATACATCGGGGCCATTATTCTTGATGCCAAACACTCAGACTATCCTACATGAAAGATCCATCAAGGAAGCATATTAGGGACATGAAAACCTCTGTTTCATTAGGCACATACAATTCATGCCACTGCATTATTAACTCATCATTTTCATCAATTCCAACACAACAATGCAAACATCTAGAGAGATGTGAAAATGCACTAAAGACGTTGATACCTAGTCCTAGTTAATTGGTCATGTAGTCATTAGTTAATTATCTCATGAAAGCCAAGATAGTCGTAGTTAACTATCCATGAAGTCATCAGTTAACTATCTCATGCAATTGGAGATAGTCACAATTAAGTACAGTGTAATTAAGTGTATGCTATCTCTAATAGCCCTCTTGAAGCATTACTAGAGAGAACAAAATGAATGGGTCTTGGAAATAATCTATGTAAGATACCCATTTTACAATACATCTAAGTAACATAGAACAACTGCAATAAGAGGAAATAAGGAAAACCACATGGGAACAAACCCCCCCTTGCAAAATACAATATTGAAAATGAAATACAACTGATAGGAAGTTATGTCCTTCACCCCAAGACAGTTTCACAAAAAGTGAAACTTTTTATCAGTGAAATTCTTCGTGAATATGTCGATAATATATTTAGAAGTGGGAGAGAACTACAAGTTGATGATCCCATCATGTACTAATTCTCAGATGTAGTGGATGTGTATGTTGATGTGTTTTGTTCATTAGTGCTGCACTAGATCATTGAAAAGCTCTAATGTACTTTGATTGTTGCACCAGATGACAATTGGATGATAAAATATGATACCAAGATCAGTGAAGACGTTTTGAAATGTCAAAATGGTCTAAATAGAAATGTTGATTGTACCTTTGTATTTGTCCTCTTTTGATTATAACCCAATCTTAAATTTCCTTTTGTTAGACCAATAAGTGGGGTTGGAACCTAGATTCAAAACATATCCTAGAATGGATTTGTAATCAATGTTATCACCAACCCAATCTGACATAGTATGGAAAATGATCCAAATTATATCTTGTTGCATAATTAATCCCATAGTTGACGGTTCCCATGACATATGTGAGTATGCACTTGGAAGCTTTCCAATGCAACTTACATTTCTCTTGCATGTATCTAGAAGTTGTGCCTACTACATATGAGAGATCTGCATGAAAGTGAATGAGATAGAGGAGACTCCCAATAAGCTATTTGTACAAGGTGCAATCAACGAATGGTGTATCCTTTATGTCCTCAAGGTGTACCCCCGATATGAAAGGTGTAGTTGTTGGCTTGCATTTGGTCATGTAAAAGTAAACTAAGAGATCTCTCACATACTTGGATTGAGTAATTTTGATCATTAATCAATCTGGTTGATTTCCAGTCTAAGGAAGAAGTGTAGGACTCAGGAGACCCATATTCTTAATGGAAAACCTATTGTGCAAAGAAGTTATGATTGTAGCAATGGTTGAGGTTGAATTACTTGTGAGTAGTATATCATATACTTAGAGAACTATGAGAAACAAATATTCAAATGTTCTTAGATTATAAACATTTGGATCATATTTAAATTGAATGAAATGCTAAGAGAGTAAATGGGAATCCATTTTAGTCTATCATTCTCTAGGTTCCCGCTTGAGGCCATAAAGAGATTTCTTGAGGTAGAAAACTAAAGAAGAATTCTTTACATATCCTTGTGGTTACTCCATGTAAATTTCCTCTTTGATATAATCATGAAGAAATGCATTATTCACATCCATGTGGTGAACCTCCCATCTTCTTGCTACTGCAGTGGCAAGAGTTAACTGAATAGATTCAATTTTGGCCATTGAAGAAAATGTTTTATCATAATCAGTTTCATGAACCTGTTGAAAGTATTTGGCCACCAACTATGCTTTGTATCTTCTCACAAGTCCATCCACTATTTCCTTTGTCATGTAGACCCACTTGCATTTGAAAATATTATTATTTGAAGAAAGTCGAACCAAGTCCCAATTTTGGTTCTTAACGAGGGAGTTGTACTCCTTGTCCATAACTACTTCCCATAAAGGATTCCCAACATCTTCTTCATAAGTTTGAGGGTCATATGCTAGAACCATGTAGTAATGCATGGGCATAATTGGTTTTGTATCTGTGAGTGCATGAGGTGTTTCTTCAAATTTAGGTCTCAAGGAAGGATCATCCAAGAGATCACTCATGACGTGTCACTTTTGTGTCAAAAGTGGTTGAGAATCAGATTCTTCACATGCATGCCCATGATCTTCTAAATAATCTTTAGAAATTAGACCTAAAATATAATCTAAATGATATGATTCATCATCTCTTAGGTCTGTTATAGAAGGAAGCACAAAATTTTCTGCATGTTGTTTCTTATATGCATTCAAGGGACTTTTGTCAAAGTAGACACTCCTCTCAATGATGACCTTTTTTGTTGATAGATCTAGCAATATATATCCCTTTACATCATTTGGATATCTAAAAATGATGCAGTCTTTGCTTTGGGTCCCCAAACCCTTCCTCTTTTTCGAAGGAATGTGGGCCCATGTGTGAGATTCGAAAATGCAAAAATGTGTAAGATTTGGTTGCATGCCAGTCTGTGCTTCAAAAGGTGTTTTCCTGTAACAGATTTGTAAGGAGATCTATTTTGTATGTATGAAGCACAATTGATTTCTTTAGCTCACAATTTGGAAGGAACCTTGCATAAAACATGCAACTAGCTATCTCTTTGAAGGATATATTCTTCCTCTCATCTATCCCATTTTGTTGCTAAGCATGAGGAACTATGTCTTTCAATTTTATTTCTACTTCATCACAAAGAATGTTGGACATCCTCGTTGACATACTCCCCCCATACAAAGTATCTTGATCATCTTTCCAGACTATTTTTTTGCATCTTATTTGGAACTCTTCACATGCTCAAACACTTCATATTTGAGTTTGAAAAAGTACACCCATATGTACCCCATGCAATCCCATCAATGAATGTGAGTACATATATGTCTTTTCCTATGGAAGGATATGGAAATGGCTCCATAATATGTTTGTGAACAAGCTGTAAGGAAGAGGAGGTCCTCCAAGCATGCCCCATTAGAGAAATTTTGAGGTAAAAAAATGATCCTCAAAAACAAAAATGTACAGTAAAAATCAAATTTATATGAAAAAATAATATTCAATATGATGATGTCAACCATGGGGGATGATTCACCATTTTTGGAGTAAAAAAGTGGAAGGATAAAAAAAACTACTTTTTCAACTCTTATTTTCAACTTATCTCCTAACGATTTTACTCAGTTTTCGAGCAAGAGAACTCGTTAGATGCAAAATTTATTTTTCATCTAAGTACCCATATTGCATACTTTTGATGGACCTTATCACATAAAAAATGTGAAATACATAAAAAACGTGATTGCAATCACATTTTGGAAGTTGGTATTGCCCCTTTCATGCATAATGAGTGCATGGGGTTTCGAACTTTTCAATGTTCCCATGTTTATGATCTTATCTTGCTCATTTATCGAGGGACAATAAAAGCATCAAGTGCTTGCATGTTCTGGGTTGTGTTTGTTGCAAGCCTGACTATGTGAAAAGTGGAGACAAATATAGCATACTTTGGACCCAATTTTGACAATATGGCGAGAATCAATCATCTTTCTTGCTTGGATTTGTTGATTCTGTAGATTTTCAATGGGAGTAACAATGCTTTGAACCTTGTGAAGAAATCTTGAATGTTTTGAAAACTTCTTAGACCTATTGAGTGGAGCTCATTTTCAAATATGTGGCCTTGCATCTCATCTTGCTTCCCAAATACTGTCTCTAAAGTGGCCCAAACTTGATTTGGAGTCATGCATGCTTCAACATGAAACAATAATTATAGAGAAATTGATAAGAATAAGAGACCAAAGGCCCCGTCCATGTGGTTGAAATATTTGGATTTTTCAACTGCCAAATTTGGTTCAATCTCTATTTCCATGGCTATCCAATGCAAGCATCTACTTCTAAGTTAATGTTGAATCTTTGGCTTCCATTCTAAATAGGTATATGGCGTGTGAATTGTGGAAGGTGGAAACTTCATTCTCTCCAATAGCTTCAATATTCACCACTTACAGATATATTGTTTATGCCTCTTCTTACTAGCTCATGTGGGCTCCGATAACATGTGAAAAACTTGCATAGGTTGGATCTAGCTAGAAAACAATGAATAAAACTTGCAAGGAAAGAAGAAAGAAAATTAATGGAGAAGATAATTAATGAATTATATTTATGCACAAAAGCTAGAATTATGAAAGAATAGAATTTAATGAAATACACTCTACATGGCTAAACTAATATAGTAGTGAATTTACAAAGATATGAACATGCACTAAAAAAAATGGTGTAGTCTAACTTATAAATGAAGAATGTGAATTTTTGTTGTTTAAAATGCATTTTTGAATGCATAAATGAATTCTAACACCTTGAAAAACCCACTGGGGAACTCAAATTTTACATATTAAACAACTTAAACTCAAGTTTTTAAAAATCTCTCTGGAATTATGGTTAAAATTAATGAGAAAAAATGTAGTGAAAAAATCATTTCCTCTATATTACGCCATCTTTCTCAAATTTTGTTTAAAATTAAATGGGAAATGTTTCCTAGAATGTGATCATGCAATTTACAAAAATAATGTACAACACTTTTTCCTAGTAAAAGTTTAGTTGCAATAAGGCCATAGACTTTAAAATCATATTAGAAATGTTTTCTAGAATGTGATCATGCAATTCTATTTTATACTATGTTATATGACTTTTTCTCATTTTGGAAAAAGTTGTGCTCCATTTTATTTTATTTAATAATATAAATTTTAATTTTATA
>APFE030300480.1:0-12202 GCA_000404065.3 Pinus taeda | reverse complement strand
ATTTCTCCAACTATAAAGTTTTTTTTCTAGTTTTGAATAAAAAATTTCATTTGAGAAATTTAATCTCTCTCAATATTTAATAAATTTGAAATTAAAATTAATTTAAATAAATTTAATTAAGTAATAAAAATAATATACCAAATATTAAACATAATAAAAAGACATTAATATAATTAATTTTCATTTAATATTTGAAAAGTATATATATAAATGAACAAGGATCTTTGTAAATGAAGATCGCATCTGAGAGGACCAAGGTGAACTTAGGAAAGATCGCATCTGAGAGGACCAAGGTGAACTTAGGAAAGAAGTCCAAAAGGTCAAGGAGGAAGGAAAGGTAGGGAAATGGGCAATCATTAGGAATAGGAAAACTATTATTAGAAATAAAGTCTCAATCATGAGTGATAAATAGGGACTTGCATCACTCTAGATCCTCTTCTAGAATTGCCGTGATTTTCCATGGTGTAAAGGTCCTATCTTAAGTTGGATCCCTAGTGATATTGATCTTATTCTTTTAGTTGAAACTTGGGAGCATCATGAATCTGGGGTCTCTCAATTTGACGGTTTCACTCTTTGGTCAGCTTGGAACAAGAAATCCTCTCAAAGAGGTTTTGGTGGTAACCATGTCATGACTGGTAGAAGGCAATAGGATGTCAAACCATAAACAAGCCAGAATAACTGTTTTACATATGCAAGAAAATAAAACAAATTCTTTAGAAACAAGTAGGTAGAGTAGTAATGAATGATGGTAGATTATTAACCAGTAATAGAGAGATCTCTGAAAACACGTTGAATTAGGGTTGTTGTAGGATTTCAGAGTGGGAAGCCATGGAGGGGGCGAGAAGGGGGGAGCTCCACTCCCTCCTACGGTCATGTTGTAGCAAACTAATTCAAGAAGCCCATGGAAGCGAAATCAGGGGGTACAAACAAAGGAAAACAACAGACTACAAAGGCAGGCAGAGATGCTCGAGGAAGTCAGATGAGAGAAGCGTACAAGAGTAGATAGCGAGAAGGATAAACCTAGCAATAGGACAGGACCATGTAAACATAAGGTTTCCATCACACCCTGTGTGGTGTTGAGTGATCCAATGATATAGGCGCACAAGGAGCACATGGTCACTTATGCAATGATTTGTAAATTCATGGGGTTCTGGCCAACAGAGAAGGCACTACATGCATGGATAAAGAACCATTGGAAACCTAAGTGAGAAATAGAGCTACACCTTGGATCCAAGGGTTTCGTCACAGTTGTGTTTACGAACCTAATGGATAAAGACTAGGTGTTTGAAGGAGGTCCTTACTTCTATGTGGTTGTTGGAATCTATATGAGGCCATGGGTAATGAAATTTGTTCTGGAGCGAGAAACATTTACATCAGTGCCGGTGTGGGTAAGACTATATTCCCTACCTCTAGATTACTGGCTACCAGAATTGTTAAAAACCATAGGTAATAAACTAGGGCATTTTTTAAAAATATCATAATCCACTCTACGAGGAAAATATACCTCATTTTCGAGAATATGTGTGGAAATGCTTTCTGGAGCTTTTCCAGATGAAATAATTTTAGAAGTATATGATGAAGAAGGGGTATAGGTGGTGGACTATGAGCATGTACCCTTCAAGTGCAGCAAGTGCCATGAACACGGGCACCTCTTTAGAAACTGCCCTTTAAGAAAAATGGAGGGTGGCATAAAAGCAACCTCAGGTACAGCGACTTAAAGGTTTACCAAGGTGGGGGACAGAGGAAAAGGAGGGAGAAAAAATAATAAAGAAAATCTATGAGGCAAAACAGCCTAGTCATAATAGGTTCAAGATATTAGAAGAAGAAGAAGGGGATGAAGGAACGAATCAAGTAACTCAAAACAATCAGCTAGAGAAGGAAAATGATGAGAGAATGGAGGATAGACCTGTTAAAATCAAGCAAAGGGAGGATCAGCCAAGCTATGGAACTTTATAGGGAGCAAGAGATGACCCCAAGCAAAGTCGGTACAGAGGATCATGAACTGCAGGACATACTGGAAAGGGAGCATCGCAATCTAGAAAAGTTCCTAGAGGAAGGAACAACCGAAGGAGTGGATTCACTACCTAAGGATGAATTTAACAGAGTGCAACAACTCTTCCTCTGGAGAACGCAGGGAAGGGGAGCAGGAATCAAAAGGAACTATGATATTCAGGACAATGAAGGGGTTAAAACTATGGAGGCTACATGGTAACAAACGACCAAGAATCCAGGAAGGAAAAGAGGAAGAAAAAAATTTGAGTTGCTGATTGAATGTGTAAAACTCATGATCAACTCAGGTAAGATGAAAGACCTAGCTAGTGACTCCTTTACAAATACTTCTTAATGAAGCTTACAACGTGGAATATTAGGGATCTAGGAAGCAAAAGGAAACAAATAAATCTCAGCAATAGAATGAAAGTATAAAAACCTAATATGATATTTATTCAAGAAACAAAATGTTCAATAGAAAAAATAAGAGAAAAAAATAGCAAATGGTTTATGAAATATGAATATCTAGAAGTTAAAGTATATAAAACAGCAGAAGGAATTCTCACACTTTGGAGCCCTCAGAAAATAGGAATCCTAGATGTTGAAGCATCTAGGAACTATTTATCAATGGTCATCCAACCTTTGGGGGACAAGGATGATTATTTCATTACAAATGCTTATGGCTCTTTAACATGATTAGGTCCCTATCAGAAAAACGGTGGAACCAGATCACTAGGCAGAGATTCCATAGCATTTCAGAAATTCATAAACAACATGAGGCTAGTAGATACAGAGACAAGTAATGGTATTTTCACCTGGAACAATAAAAGGGGAGGTGAAACCAGCCAAGGGATGGACATATCCTCCACCACTCTCGGATGACGAGGAGGAAGAAGATGTGGAACATATCACTCCCAGCGAGACCAATTAGATGAACAAAGAACCAAAAGTGGAAGACATAAATCCATAAGAACCTATAGACTTAAAGTCAATAAAGATACCAGAATCAATGGATATCAGCGGATCTAAATGGAAATACATATCAGACAGATTAGAATCTGATAAAGACAAACCACAACCTATGTCTGACACAACGCTAGCACTTATATCTCCAATATAGACTTAGTGGGGGTGGAGAAAGGTTGAGAAGAAAAAGGGGCCGAAAAGCTTGACTTTTGCCCCATCTATACATTTATTTCTTGTTTCTTTTCATGATCTTTGATTAGCAACTATATTATTGATGTAATGCGCCATAGCATCTATAACATGTAATTTTTTTTTAATTAATAAAATTACAATTTTTCCTTTGGAAAAAAAAATAAAAGGGGAGGAGAGTCTCAAGTGGCCTCAAAACTTGACAAATTTATTATCTCAGAGGAACGCATCCTTACAGGCCCTGACTTGTCAGCTACAATACTCCCTTTTGGTGGCTCAGATCACTAGCTTGTTCAACTTGAAGTGTCCTTTATAACAACTCTAAGAAAGAAACCTTTCAAGTTTGAAAACATTTGTCTTACCCATCCTGACTCTATCAGCAATATTGAAAAATGATGGACAGAGGATATGCAAGTCCAGGGCATAAAAATTTTCCTCCTACATAAAATATTGAATCAAATCAAACCTAGGCTTAAATATTGGTATAAGAATGAGTTTGGAAACATTTTTGAATTCAAAAATACAGTTGAATAGAAGCTACAAGAAATTAGCCAGATCCTCATACAGATGGCTTCAACGAGGAGAGAAAGGAACAAGTTGACCATAATCAACAAGAATAGGAAGGATTATGCAAACAAGACGAGATATTTAGGAAACATAAATCAAGGGTACTACGGTTAAAGGAAGGAGAAAGGAATACTTGGTTTTTTTACAAAGTCACCATGGCTCACAAGTCAAATAAGAGGATTTCAAAAATCAAAGATTCTCAAGGAAATCAACTCAATACCCACAAAGAAATAGAAGTTGTGCTGGTTCACATTTCCAAGGCATAGCTGAGGAACCTCCTTTAGATAGATCTCAATTCATCAATGAATTTACAAAGCACAATCCTAAGCCTATGACAAGAGAAGACAACTATAATCTAAACAGAACAATGAATGAGGAGGAGGTCAGCAGAGTCATCAAAGAGATGAAAAAAGGAAAAGTGCTAGGTCCAGATGGCTTCAATGTTGACTTCTTTGAAGCATGTTGGGGAATAGTCAAGCACGATGTCATCGATGTGGTGGAGGAATCAAGGAAAAACAAAATGGTCTTGAAGGCGCTCGATACCTCTTTCATATCCTTGATTCCAAAACAGGTTAGTGATATGCCACTAGACAGAGTTAAACCAATAGCATTATGCAATGTGGTGTACAAAATTATTTCCAAAATAATTGACAACAGGCTTAAGCCCCTTCTTCCAAATCTCGTGTCCGAGGAGCAAACTAGATATGTGGAAGGTAGGAAAATTCTCAACAATATCATTCAAGCTCACGAGGTGGTTCACTCACTTAAGAACAATAGGCAGGGAGGAATGATTATACAACTTGACATAGAAAAGGATTATGATAAGCTAAGTTGGGCTTACAACAGGGAAGTTCTAATAGCTTTTGGCTTCGACCATAACTGGATAAGATGGGTAATGGCTGTTCTAACTACCTCCAGTTTCTCAATCCTATTAAAAGGTTCACCATCCACAACCTTCAAACCCTCGAGAGGTCTCAGACAAGGAGATCCACTCTCACCCTTCCTCTTTATTATCATGATGGAAGGGCTTGGAAATGCTATCAGATTTGCCAAAGTAGAAGGTCAAATCTAGGGTCTCAAACTTACCATGAATGGAGAGGCTTTCACCCATCAACAATTTGTGGATGATACCATGCTGCAGGGTATTCCCATGGTCAAGGAAGCTCTAGCATACAAACAAATCTTGAGCGAATCGCAAAGGCTACGGTTACATAGGTAAGCCTGTCCAAATCAAAGATCTTCTTTTTTAATACTAACATCGCTATTCAGAGACATATTTCTAGAATTCTAAGCTTTCAGGGAGATATACTACCCTCCAAATATTTGGGAGTACCTATAACAGACAAACCTCTAAGCAAGGAATTTTGGGAGCTTGTGACAAATAAGCTCCAAGAAAAAATTCAGAAATGGACAAACAGATCTTTGAATTTAGTAGGATGACTAGTGCTGATGAAAGTTGTCCTTCAAAAAGTTCTTTTCTTTATGTTTTCATCCCTTCCAGCTCCTAAAGGAGTTACGCAACAATGCAGAAATATACAAAGGGATTTTCTTTCGGGAAAAGGGGAAGAGAAAAAAAAAAGCACATTGGTAGCCTGGGAAAAGATCTATAAACCTAAGACACATGGAGGTTTAGGACTTGATGACCCTGAAATACTTAACAAAGTCTTGGGGGAAAAACTATGGTGGAGATGGCTAAAAGATTTGGCTTCACCTTGGGCTAAGATTTGGAAACAAAAATATGCAAACAATTGGCAAGAAAGGGATCACATTAGAATGTATGGTCTCATCAAAGGCTCCCACATCTGGAACAAAGCTTGGGAGAATAGAGCCATTACTTATAAACACAGTTTCTGGGAAATAAAGGTTGGCAACCTTGCTTGGTTTTGGGAAGATAATTGGCAAGAGGAACCTAAATTGGTAAGAGAAGGATTCGCCAATCTAAAGAGTGATACTGACAACAAAGGGCTACTCAGGGTTAATGACTTCTGGGATTAGGAAAGAAGTGAGGGAAAATGGAGAATATGGAAGAACCTGGTATACAGTGATGACAACCTATTGAAGGCACGGGAAGAAGATTTAACAGCCATCTTGGAACAGAGAAAGACTCTAACATCAATTGATTCAGACCAACTGAGATCGGGCAATAACAATGAAGGTAACCTCAACCTCAAAGAGGCCAAGCACATAGCCCTTGGACTTGATCATCCAAACCTTGATTGGATATGGAAGGACCAATGGTAGAACCAAAGTTGGATGTAAATTAAACTATTCATGTGTTTAGTGTAGCATTAAAAAATTCTGACCTGGGAAAACCTTAGGAAAAAGGGGGTATACGGCCCATCTAGATGCCAGCTATGTGAATTACAAGAAGAAAATATGGATCACCTACTCAATTTTTGCTCGTTCACATCCACCCTTTGGAGCTGGGTAGCTACAATATTCAGACAAATGGACAAGGATAGGGGCAACATCACCAGTACTTTGAAGAAGTGGAGAAACATTTCTTTGATAATGAAATAATCAACAAAGCTTGGGCTTTAATTTCGGGCTTTCTAATCTGGGATGTTTGGAAAGAACGCAATAACAGTGTATTCAAGAATAGGAAAGGTTCTCCCGAGAACATCATGGCTCATATTTTTAAGACAACTCAATGAGACAATAGGGACCCTCATTAAAAACCCCCCTTAGGACCAACAAAATGATTTAGATGTGTAGATAGCATGGCATTTGGGTCTTCAGGGACTTGTCCCTCATGGAAAAAACATGAATGTAAGTCATATATTAACTGATAAGGAATTCTGGCAACCTCCCCTTAGGGTTTTATGAAATGTAATATAGATGGGGCCTCAAAAGGAAACCCATGTATGGTAGGGTATGGAGGAGTAATAAGAGATGAAAATGGTTTCATAAAAACCATCTTTCATAGTCATTTGCGAAAAGCCACTAACAATATGGCAAAGCTCATGGCCCTTGAGCAATGCCTTGAAATCCTGAGGGACTTAAATCTTCACAATACCATAATTGAATCTAATTCTAAATTGATTATTAACTCAGTCAATTAAAATTCCTATGGCTCAGCTCCAAATAAAGACTCGAGACATTGGCAGCTTTTGCAAGTTTATCAACGGATTCAATCCCACTTGCAAAACATGAGAACCCTTAGTTTTAATCATGTGCATCTAACAACCAACAAAGTAGCAGACATTTTAGCCAATGAAGGCATTCTCTGTGGTAAGAGAAATAAAATATTGTGATTGGAAGGAGATCCCCCTATGTATATTGATGGAAGACTGTCTCAGACAGGTGTACATGCACAGGGAATTCTATCTAAGAAGGGAAAATTAGAAGGTGTAGACTAGACGAAACAGGGGAATTTGGAGCTCTATGGTAAAGTAATGCATGAAATTACGTGGACAAGATTTCGAGTCTTCCAGTGGGAATCTCTACCCAGAACTCTACAAACCCAAAGTTATTGAGCAAGATTCAATTTAAGAACAAGTCTTTTTATAAAAACAAAATTCTCTAAAATTCACCTTTGAATTAGCTCTGCACTTGGTTAATTTACTGGTAGTTTGATAGATTTGAGGTGATCCTAGCGATTTCGCATGGAAAATTGCAAGCAGGATACTAGGCCAAATGGACCCGAAATTAACATAAATGATGGCTTTATTTGATTTCACGTCTGGGCGAAATGTTAATTACTGTGCTTGTTAATCAGTAAGGTAAGGATCGGTGGATTTCGAGCGGATAACTTGCTCAAGGGTTAGCCCCCCAGGCGGACCCAAATTCATTTTAGGGCAGTATCTATTTCCTCATTGGGTATGTTTGAAAGCTTAAGGAATGCGCTTGTTAACTTTCCGATATTGATCCTTCTGTGTTTGATCTCTGGAGGAAGATCGAACAGTCTTGACCAATGATTGAATTTTGTAGGTCACTGTATTATGTTTTGTGGGCCTATGGCCTGGAGTGGGGACGTTTGGCTCTACGCCCAAGGATGTGAGGCTCACTAACTTTTGGCCCACGTATCCTTTGGGCTAGTATGTACTTTATGGATTTTTTTTTACGATATAATGTAAAGGAAGGGCCAACTCCTGTATTAGAAAAAACATATAAAAAAAATTCTTTACCATGGATAAATGAAGAAGGTGTGTCCATGAGACAGGAATAGACACTAAAGTGTAGAGAGAACTAGAAAAATCAATAGAAAATAAAATATATCATAGTATGTCTCCAGGAGGACTACATTACAAATGAGAATAATATGATTTTCTAGCAGAAATAGCCAAAACCGCAACCAACTTTGCAAGTTGAGGTTGCATGCCCCATATAAAAATCGATGTTGCAAGCCATAGAAAACAAGATATAGAATTCTTATATCTTCACACAGAATATTATACATAGGAAAAAACCCTGAGGTAAATTTAAACTGGAAATCCTCTTCCAATACATCATTCAGTTCAAATTTGATACGCTTGCACTTAGTGTCACCAAGTACATAATCAATAACAACCCTTGTAGGGAGGTACCTGAAGTACTCACCTGGAACAAAGGAGAAACATTGCTAACAATGTCGAAATTAAACTGGAGCTCAATCAACAATATCAATGGGGGAATAAAAATAATACTTGCATAGTGTAAATACTAAAGCTAAGAGAATCTGATTGGGATTAGGTTTTTGAAAGGAGGATGTAAACCCAAAAGGTGACAAAACAGAGACAATATACCAATCAATTGGGTGAAATTGGGTTTTCCCTACACTTGTAAGCCAAAAATGAAAAACCAGGAAACCCAACCAGAGAAATTAGAAGAGGATGTAAGCTGACAAGGGAATATGATGTTCGTATTCAAAACCATTACCAAAATATGGACTTTCACCTAAGACTCATAATGAAAAATAGATGACCATGGAGTGTTCTGAATCTAGCTTTCGACTTAGGAGTCGGAGAGGCCAGTATTTGTTCATATAACATATCCCTATAATAAAACTAGAAAAAAATAGATCCATTTAAGAAAAAAAACAACAGTGCCAAATGTTAGACAAAAATTGTATGAGGAATGAATCGTCATAATGGGTGGGAAATCCCTTAATCTATCACCAAAAAACATATTTACATATTACCTGAGAGACTATGGTTCCGAGGGGAAACCTACAAAGAGTTCACTCATTAGATATTTACCTTTTTCCAAATTTCTACACAATTGAAGGAATCTTATAAGAAGATGAAGCTTTGATTAAAAAACACATCAATTTAGCCAAACAAGGGACTAGATAAAGTGCAAATATGTAAAGATAAATTAACTTTATCATAGTGAAGACCGTTACTTGAAATGAACAAGAAGATTCCATCGAAATATGTAACCCTTGCACTATCGAATAAAGAACTAGGCTACCAATGACTAGTGAGAATACAATGCCATAGATAGTGAAAATTAATGAACCAGAATATGAATTAGAAACAAAGTGTCTTAAGAAAATTGATGGACAGTTTTTGAAGACACCTCATAAGTTTCATGTCATGAAAATACCCTAAACATCTATGTATAATAAGGTAAAGAAAAATGTCGAGTTAGAGGGAGGTGAAAGAATATATATTCAAGTTATTTTAATGAGGTGATAATGTTTTTTTAAAATTTCCATGAATTTTTTTAAAGAATTTTGGAACGGAATAACTTTTAATTAAGGTTATTAGTATTAATAGATCATAGTGTTAATAATAGTGTTAATTTAGTGTTATTAGTATTAATTTAGATTTTATTATTATTAATTTAATATATTATTAATATACGGTTTATTAAGGTTAATATCAATATTATTATTAATATTAATAATAATATTAATATTATGATTTAGCCGCGTTATAATAATAATAATAATAATAATAGACAACCATCCATAGAACATTGAATTAATAAATTTAATAATTTTAAGTTTAATATTAAAATTAAGTTTTATTTTAATATAAATGTTTCTATAGATTTTACGATCTAGATACTCAAAATAAAAAGTTTAATTTGTCGCCGTTTAAGAAAAGAAATCATTAGATTACACATAAATATGGTTATTACTTTCAAATAGCTTAAAAAATAACTCATCCTTATTAAATATTTAAGAAAATTATAATCTTATAATTTTTCTTTCAAAATGGTAAAAAAGATTAATTAATTTAATCCATATAATTACAAACACAAAAAATATATATTCAACTTATTCCAGTGATAATGTTTTCTAAAATATATTTTATTTATATATATGATGATGATTAATAAAAACTTCACAAAATTTTGAAAAATTAATAAAACAATTAAAAATTTAATTCAAGTATTGGTTACACTTTATATAACACCAAAGAGAATCATATACTTATTTAGATGATTAGATTTATTGAATTAATAAAACACACAGACACATATAGTTTAATTAAGATTCTATAATTTATTTGGTCGTGCTCTTTTTTCAATTCCACATGCCTATGTTTATGTTGGTGTATGGTAGAGCATTAGCAATTATACTTTATGGAAGAGTAGATCAAAATGTTTGCATGTTATCCTTCATCAAAGGTTGGATGATCATATTTTTAGAAATGGTTCCTTTTAAAACAAGAAGGGTTGCATCGCAGCAAGTCCCTGTCGTGAGGGGGAGCTTCAAGAAAACACATTCGTACGAGGCAGGAGTACCCAAATACAATCTAATACCAACAAACGGTTAGGCTTTAAATCTGTGTATTTTGTGTAACATTCCTCATGTCATGTAACTTAACTCCATGGGAATCAAAGTAGCGATCTGCACAAAAATCAGCCATAGCACTTACTTAGAACAATATCTATCGATTTCTAGCAACCAAAATCTAGAAGTCAAAGCTAGCAAAACTCTGTTTGTGTAAAGCAAAACATTCAAATTCTTTGTTTTTTCAGTGTTTTTTCAAATTTGTAAAAAAAAGTTCTTTGTTCTAACTAGGAGAGGTTGTAAAACACAAGGTATAACTAGGAGAGGTTGTAAAACACAAGGTAAAACAAAAGCATAAAAAGGAAAAAAAACCATAAGGACCAACCAAGAATACATTGCAATGGGAGGAAAACATGAAACATATGAACGAGAAAATTAAATATCTACAATCTAGCAACTACCCAAATATGAATTTACACAACAAAAATTGTAGAGCAGGGAACTTGATTTCAAGATCTTGTTGGACACAGATCCAACTAGTCTCCTATACACAAATATTAATTTCCTTCCCTCACACAAGATCTACATGGCTAAGTTAAGCTAGAATCGTGCAGTGAAATACATATGTCTGAGTGTAGGACAGATTAAAGAATCCAAACCTTTCTTTTCAAGGTTGTGCAGTGAAAGGCATATGTCTGAGTGTGGACAGATTAAAGAATCCAAACCTTGCTTTTCGAGGTTGTACAAGCTACAACGCCTTTTTTACAGTTATTATGTTGATTCAGGGAGCACTACACTTATTATGTTAATTCAGCTAGTAGCCTTTGCCGTCTATGCTTGCACATAGCTGAAGGCTACATAGCCATGGTGCATCAAGTACGTGTAGGAACAATATTTACTCTTTTATAATAAAGCGTTAATATGAAGATTACAAGTAAAAAATGTTTCTTTTAAGAATTTAGTTTGATTTATTGACAAATCCCAATGTGTTGTCTCATAGAATTTACACATTTTACCATGTCATATGCTATGATGCTTCAATATTTTCTATACAGGGAAAACTGCTACTGTGGTTCATAGTTAGTTGTTTTATTTTGTTTCTACATGAAGAAAGAATTTACATATTTTATCATGGCATAGGCTATGATGATTCAATATTTTCTATAAAGGGAAAACTTGTACTATGGTTCATATTTGGTCATTTTCTTCTGTTTTTGCATGAAGAAATCACTAGCTTAATATACAATTTTCTATCAACACTGCTCCAGTTTGATCACACTCAAAGTTCAGATAATATTTGAACCATAATGCTTATTCAAAAAATATAAGGAATCTGACTAAAATTGTTCCAAACCTTCTCTGCAATGCTCACAGCTTCAGGATATGCATCCTGAATTTGTTCTGCAAGCCTGTGGAGAAATATTGAATCTATTATGCAAGCTTGTGGAGAAATATATTTGATATCCCCCCTATAGTCACAATAAAGGGACCAGTAGCTAGAGTTACAAGGGTGATTTTATAATTGTTTATGAATCCCACAGCAAGGCCTCCAAAAAGACATTTCCATATTATGGACATAATTTCCCACTTGTTTCATAAATAATTCCTTTTTTCACTTTGAAAAGCATCTTCTCAATTTACAGAAACAAGATAAGCCCTAAAGCATACAAGGTTCCATCTTCTGAATATGGGTTAACTTTCCACCCCAGGTGAAAAAATCCGAGGAAGATAAGGAGCCATCAAAGATCGACCTTGTTGAAGGTGACCCCTGTGAATGAAACCTAAAATGCAATAAGTAGGTGAGACAAATAGCTTGCGAAAGAAAGG
>APFE030300475.1:0-13123 GCA_000404065.3 Pinus taeda | reverse complement strand
ATGAATGAATGAATGAATCATTGGACAATTAGAAAAATAGTGAAGTAGTTCACATGGAAGCAACGATTGTTAAAACAAAAACAACACACCATTCAACAAGATAAGTACCAAAGCCATCGAAATAGTTCAATTTCCTTAGTACAGATGAAAACAAAATACATCACAACACATTCAAAGAGTAGTCTTACAATATTTATGACATACGCATGAAATTGTGCTGGCTCGACGAGCTTCAAAATTAAGCAAAATTACATCAGTACAATGAACACCACTAGCTCCAATAGTGGTGTGTTAGAGCAACCACTTACTCCTCCAAAAGAGCTATCTTCCTCTCTAATGTCGGGTAGGAGGAGCCATGGTGTAAAATTCCTTAGCATGAGCTATGAGGGTGTATATATAACAAATGGGGTGACCATTCACCTCCTTTATGATTCTTGGACTACCCTCATGATTGTTTGATTTCTCTATGACCTTTTGACTCCTTCATGAATTTTCACATTCTATAGTTGACTCTTGGACTTCCACGTTACATTACATTTCTCACATATTGGAATTACATAATCCACAATTGATGTGGCAAATGATGACTCATATACATCTTGACATGACACCTTGATAAGACATGACATGACATTGATGACATGGACTGCATGATGATATGGCAATGTCAAGCCATTCTTTCTGTTGGTGTCTTCATGTCTTCTTGAAATATAGTACATGTTCTTCTTCTTACTCCTCCACGAGGTTTGAAGGCATGGAGTCTTCACTATGATCTAGATCTCCATCTGTTGTTGCAATCTAGTGTCCCTTTGTCTTTCTTGATTGATCCACTTGCCTTTGCAACTACAAAGGTGTCTTCTAGCAGGATATCCTTCTTCATATCCTTTATCATCATCCTGTCATAACATGATGTAATACATGCAACTGAAATCCACTCATGACAAGACGACATGAGTCGATAAGCCCCTAGCCTAACATGCTTCATGACAACCATTAATTGAGCTAGAATCAGGTGATAGGCTAGGAGACAGGCTAAGGGATTAAGTAATTGTGTAGCTCAAGAGGTCAAGGGTCAAGATTGAGCCTTGAGACTGAGTAGTGCACAGTTCAAGCAGGCTAGGGCAAGACAACTGCGCAGTTAAGGGGCTCAAGGAGGCAAGCTTGAGGCTTGAGGCTTGAGGTAGCCCATTGTGTAGTTATAGAGGGACAAAGGCCTAGGGCCTGCACAATTGCATAATTCAAGAGGTAAATGTTGAGACTTGTTGCTTGAGACTGCGCAATGCATAAAATAAGTTGATTGAAGGCAGGGGCTGTGTAGTTCTAGAGCTCAAGGGTCACGATTGAGCACTAAGACTGCATAATGCACAGTTCTTGAAGGTAGGTTCTGTGCATTGTGCAATTCCAAGAGGCAAGGTCTGAGCTTTAGGGCTTAGACTGCGCAATACACAGTTAAGGAAGGTTGAGGGAGGTCAAGTTGTTGGGAAGGCACTTTTCTGGATTTGGATAAGTGTGGGATCAATAATGCTGATAAGCAAGGAAAAAACTTGAGCATGATCACACACTTAGAGAAATTGATGACACAACATTGATCACTCAGAACAAATGAATAACATACTTCCCTCAATGCGATGACATTGTGACAAATTTCCTCAAGTGTGACACTAAAGGTACACTTTACGACGATAGTGACAACACTTGTGCGGTAGTGCTTCAAACTTTGGGTATGAGTGTGATACATGTCTAGATGATAATAATGACTCATTAGCACCAAGATTACCCCTTGAAACAAATCAAAACTACATTTGTACGATGTGCAACACTTTCCATGCCCAAAAGACGACACTTGTGACAGTAAGAGGAAGGTGCAAACGACACTTGCAAAGCACAAACAACATTGAAAGTGACACATGCCAGAATGAAGATAACATGAAAACGACACTTATTAAGGTGAAAACAAGAAAAAGCGTCAGTCATAAACATGAAAGCGACACTTGCAAAAGAAAAGGTGTGCAAAAGCGATAGTCAACAAAACTCATTGAAACAGAAGAACAATTGCGATCAAACGTGAGAGATTGTTGATGAGAGTGTGCACTTACTGTAGACATATGTTAAACATTGCACAAACACTGTCTTAATGGACTTGTGTTATTCCTATTCAATTTTGCATAAAAGAGTGTGCCCATGAACTTGTTGTAGACTGAGCATGTGTGAGCAGGTTCCTTTGACACCTACAACTGAGAAGAAGGCTAGAATACTTGACAGAGCACCGGTCAACCATAAAGTGACTATAGAACTAATAATCGCAAGATCCAAAGAAGACTCCAAAATTCAAGTGTAAACAAAATTTTGGAGGGTGTTTGTCACAACGATAACAAATTGGTACTCCTATGGGTGAGAATCCCATTATGTGGGTGAGTCATTACCCTGAAATACGTTTTCAAGTGTTTTTTGCTTACTAGGGATGTTTAAGCCTAGATATAATCTTTATGTTAATATTATTTAGTTACTTCCCATTCATTTTCAAGTGTTTTTTGCTTACTAGGGATGTTTAGGCCTATATAGAATCTTTATGTTAATATTATTTAATTACTTCCCATTCATGGCGGGTTGCTTGTTGTTGCCGTTAATCATAGAGTTTCAAGGTGCCTAGATGCTTATTACAATTGAAATTCCATCTTGGATTCAGACACAAAGAAATGTTGTTTTATTTAATGATGTTGTTTCATCTCATAAATTATCCTGATACAATATAGCATTGATTTGTGCCAATGATTTTGTTTATTGTTAGAGCCAAAGGCATGAATCAAGATTTAACATTTGTAACCAATCTGAATTATTGGAATATGGTCCCATGCATTATGAACAAAGTGCCTCCCAACTCACTTGGTTTATTTTTCTTGTTGATCCCACATGGGTGACCTCCTCAACTTGGCTCTATTAGGTCTAACCACAAGAACCCTTATAATTGGACAAGCCAATAGGTTTAAGTGGTGGTAGCGTGCACACAATTTTAACCCCTATGTCATATTGTGTTGATAGATAGTTTCCTGCACTACCACTTGTTACATCTTAAGGGCCTAAGCCCTTAAGGTCACTAAATGACAAATGGTTTGGATATTGTGATAATCATTGATGCAAATCCTCGTGCCATTGGATGGGGCAAGGCCCCAAAAAGCCACCAACTGTCTCCTTCCACCATTGTTTGGGTCATATGCTAATGTTTATTGGTTGGGCATATGCCCTTTGTTTTATGTTTTTTTTTGTGACTATAATTGGGAGTCCATGATGGATGGTGTTTTGGCTAAGCAACCCCCAATTTTTGAGTTATGGAATTGCTAGTGGAGGCTATGTTAGCAACCCACCTTTTGCCTCAAAATATGTGCTTATTGCCAATTAATATAGTTTGAAGAAAGCTTCAATTCAAAGTATAAAGCAATATACTTTACTCAAACTCAATAGTTATCTCTTTAGCATTATGTCAAGATTACCTAACTAACTTGATGTTCTTTGTGGCCTTCTTAGCCAAATACTTACCCAATCAATTGCATCTTTCCTATAAAAGGCATCGCTAAGATTGAACGAACCAAATCCAACTCAAAACACATAAAAATTAGAGAAAAAAATACAATATAGATACCTTAAATTGGTCTAGAAGCATAAAAAATCTGGAGACACATGTAATATGCAAGCCCAACAAATTGATTTTACTAATAAAACAATACAAAATTGAAATGAACTAGAATCCAATCTAAGAAATACAAAAAAAGACTTTGGAAAATGCGTTATTAATGTTTTATCCCATTTCATTATTTAAAACTAGAGGTTTGTTCATCTTCCTCGAATACATCTAAAATATTCTTCATGATTATAACATCATAATGTTCTTCATAATTATAACATCATAATTACTGCCATGCCCACATATGATTTTGAATCCCGAATTAATATCTTCAATCATTATTGTAACAACCATACGCATATAGCTTTGCCTTCCATGCACAACTTTTAATACATCACTTGTCATCCACACTCATCCCACTCGCCATCTCCTATGCTTTGATCTATTACGCATTTCTCTCCTTTTCTCTCCGAATTACTTGCACTCCTTTAAATGCTTGTCAAAGATCAGACTTTCTTAATATGCCTACCTTTTGTACACTCCCTTATTTTGCTTTCCTCCATGCTTCGCCCATGCTCAAGAACACTAGTTTATATCCTAAGCATGTAACTTCATGCTCTACTCTTCAATTTCATGGGTCCCATCGGTTAGTTAAATGATAAATAAGTTTACAAAATAGTCCGCGGATATATACATTGTGGAAACAAAACTGAAAAGTTAATACAAGTCTCAAAAAAAGTCAAGCTTAGAGTACAAAATACCTAAATTTTTGTGATTAGTGACTTAAAATCCAAAGCCTTCAACCTATGACTACTCTAAGGTCAACTACTTTTATATAAAGGCAAGCTTCGACGAGATACCAACCTTAGCACTATGCTTTGAAAATTTAAATCACCATGTGAACTCACAAATTTGCAAAATTCACTAGGTGCACTTTTCACCTTTGGAAACCAAGAAAAGTACGAAAAAAAAAAGGAGGGAATTAAACATGATGTATTTATTATTTATAAATAAAATAAGTTTTGCTCGGGAAATGATTTGTTTGACTATATGTTTTGGAAAAACAAGTTTTTATGGTCTAATGTTGATAATTTGTTGTTCGTTGTATTCAAGGGTTTATTCTCAATAATCTTGCGTCGAAGTTAGTTTTTTTTAGTGTTGCCATTGGAAATGAGATAAGGTTATTTAATTCTTTTAACATATATGTTGATTATGGGTTAGTAAGGATTTTACTCTAAGCCTTTCTTTGAAGAGATATTAAATAAAATATATTCACTAAAATCATTTAAGTAATATAAAGAAATTTAAAACAACATTTCTCTATAATTTGATAGGGTCTTTTTATTGATAGAAGATTTAAAGTGGATCTAGACTCCTTTTTATTAATTTTGCTTTTATTTTATTTTGACCTAGTCAAAATGTTAGAGATTACAACATCTCTATGATCCCGAGATGGTACAACATTTCTACAATGGGATCAAATATTTACTTATGAATCTGAAATATAAATAATTTTTTTAATAAAAAATGGACGGGTGAGAGGAAAATTTGGATAAAATATAATATTAAAGTATTATATTTTACCCAATATTTATTACTACTTCCACCCAGTGAAAAGTGGCCACGGTGGGGGAATTACTAATTAAAATGTAATATTATAGTATTATATTAGACCCAATATTTCTGGCAACCTAGTAAAAAGTGGATGAAGGTAGACAAACATATTAGATAAAATGTAATAATTACATTTTACCTAACATTCCCCCACCGTCTCCCCCTCACCCCACTTTCATAGTTAAACTTATTCATTTATAAACTTACCATCATAGATCCTCTATTTCTATAACACTTTATTGAGCTGAGAGGCTCATTCTATAGCCCAGTATGATGTGTAACCATGTCCGTCCGTCAAAGTTGGATGTGTAACCATGTCCGTGCGTCAAAGTTGAAATTTTGCTCATGTCCACCAAAATAAGAATTTAAAAAAATCTAAAAATAAAAAAAGACTAAATAATTATACAGAACATTTAAATAATGTCAGCTCAAAAAAAAATTGAACCTGAAGAAATTGGATCCCTCTCGCCTCATGTTAGATACGTATTTAAGATTGGATCCCTCTGGACTCATGTTAGATCCTTATTTAAGATGGATCTATGTTAAGCTAAGATAATATATTACATATACTATATTAAAGTGATTATCAAAGAATCCATTAGAATGAAGAAGCTTCTATGCACGTATACACATTATGTATTGATCCATTCAATGATATAAACAAAACTTACAAACAAAACATAGGGCGGCTAAAGATATCCATACAAATGTTGGTCCGAACATATTCCACATGAATACCATGGGTTCTTAATTCCATGGGTCATTTTTTTCCTTATTTTTTTTACAATACATAAAGTTAAAATGATTATATTACATAAAGTTACACATCTCTACTATATTTTAGTTTTATTTTTACTGAGCCCAAATATTTACATTACATTACTTTACATTATACATCTCTAACATACTAGGCTAAAGAGCACATCTCAACCCAATAAGATAGTAATTTTATTATAAAATAATTAAATTATATTTTAAAATAAAATTATTATTCAAAATTAGAGTCCAAAACCACCACCCTACTTTACACTATTTTAGTTTATTTGATTTAATTTTAATTTTAAATTTAGTGTTATTTTTATGTTTATGTAATTTGACCAGATAGGAGAGAACACAACAAGATAGGACATTACAACATCTCTACCATATTGGGCGAGAAAGTGCCTCTTGGCTTAATTATCCACATGGTTGGGGGAGCTATAACTGTAAACTACTTCTTTTTGTATGCTTATTGGTATGTTTGAGCCTAGGTAGAATCCATATGTTAACATTACTTGCTTGGTTCCCTTGCCTACTGAGCCACCTTCCTTTCTTAGAGAGCCACCTTGCTTAGCGAATCTCTTTAGATTGCCTAAATGCTTATTGATTTTGAAGCTTTATTTTGGATTTGGAATAAAATAAATGATGTTTTGTTTAATGATATTGTTTCCTCGCATAATTTCAATTGGTATGATGAATCATTTATTTGCGCCAACTTATTAATGTGAACTACTATGTAGACTTGAAATATATGGCTCAAGATGGAGCATTTGCAACAACTTTTCAAGTATTGCCACAAGGGCTCGTACATTATGAGTAGAGCGCTTTCCAACCCCTTTGGTCTATTTGGTTTGTCAAGCCCACAAGAGGCACCTCAACTTGGCTTCCTTGGGTGAATCCATAAATGTCTCATCATAATGTAGAATAGGGGGTTTGTTAGCAATTATATTGCACACGGAATATGACTTCTAGGCTTCTCCACGTTGACAAAAAATGCCCTACACTCGCACTTGCTATCTCACAAAAGACTTAAGCCCCCATAGCCATCATTGATGGGTAGGACCCCATGGTACTCATTGATGCAAATCCTCCCCCAAATGGATAGAGTAAGACCCTAATGTCCATGACCAACCTCATTAAGTTGTAGGCTAGTGTTTACTGCTTGGTCATATTCCCTATATTTTATGTTTTGATGACTATGACCAAGACTATATTTTTGGCATAAACTAACTTTGATTTTTGAATTTAAACTTGGCAAAAGAGATTGTGTTAGCAACATATCCATTTTTATATTAAAACCTACACAGATTGCAAATAAATAATAAATCAAACTATAATTCTAAATATAAATCAATATACAAATAGAAATTACAATTAAAAATTACATTTGATTCAAACTTAATAATCAACCACTCTATAACAACACTAATCAATTAACTTAATTTTCTTAAGTACAATCTTGTTTAAATAAGTAATAAAAAAATTACATTTTTACCCTAAAACATCACTAGAATTCAATTAAACAAATCCAATCAAAACTTATAAACATATTTAAATTTTAAAAATACCAAAACCTAAAATACATTTATAAAACACAATCTTAACAAATCCATATTAATTTTATAGTGTTCCACACTTCGACCAACCTCCTTAGGGAAATACCAGCCTCCTTAGGTTTTCCCTAAATGCTTACATAGCTCACAAATAACTTACCATTTTTAGCGAGGCCGCTTCCTTGGGCAACTTACCATTTTTAGCGAGGTCGCTTGGAGTCTATATCAGTGTGTAGCAATTTTTTTTTTAAGGTAAAGGGTAAATTAAAAAAATAATATTATAATTTAAAAAATGTAGTTTAAAATAGTGAACAGATTTTTTTTGGTGAACAGAATAATTAAACATTTTTATTTTCAGAATTAAAAAAAAATTCACCAGATTCTAACAAAATTCTCTCTCACTTAAATTTAAAATTTAAAAATAGTATTTAATTTATTATCCAATAAACATTATTTAATAATATATGATAGTATTAAAATTAATTAATTTTGATATTTAGTTTTTTGTGATATTCTTTAATTTGAAATGACATCTGTCCATATTATTTTTTAATAACGAAAACATTTCATAAGAATGAAAATTTTATCTTTTATAAAATCATTTTAAATTAACTAGGGGCTACAAATATGACAAGTAATATATAATTAATATTCCTTTACCTATTCTATAAGTTAGGAAATAAAATATAATAAAATTTACAAAATCAATATATAAAAATAAATAAACATCTTCAATTTTTAAAATTTTAAAATAAAAAAAATCAAACAAACGATAATCTAAACTTATACAACATTTATTACATTATCGCGAAATTGATGTTTACCTAAATAAACAAACACAGTAACCGAGATCTTTTTATCAACCGCCCAGAGCTCGGTCGGTGTTTCTTATCGAATAAGCGAGTAGGGTACCAAAACTTCATATTTACCGCATCTAAATATCTATCTGCAGTAAACCTTTATTTTGCCTCCCTCGGAAAATCTTTCTTCTGTTAAAGATCGTAGTGTCGGTGGGCTACTCGACATAGCCAGTGCTGACGACGAGTGAATGGCAATCCCCAGCTCTGTCGTAAATGCTCCGCGTCGCACTTTTCGTGCATCTAGGTCGGTCGGTCTACGCTGCAAATAATTAATGAATTCTAATTTCTTCATGTTAAGTTTTATTTCAAAGTTTCGATTTCATGGCCTACAACATTCCTCACCGAGCAATCTCTGGTTTCTACAGGGGGCTTACGACTATGGACGCTGAAATGAGGTGATGCAGATGTGTTTCTTCAGTAGCAATGGTGCCGGCATTTTCATTTATCAGTCGGAGGCTTCCTTCGATATTCAAGGGGAACCACGGGGCCTGCGCTTCAGTAAATTGCTGGGGGGAAATGAAGCTGAGGCTGAAGTTCGGCGAGATGATCTCCAGTCACTGCCTTTTGCCTGTAATGTTCGTCATTAATGTTGTCCTGGCCGTTATTGATGGCCTTATTGCCATGGTCGCCTTTGTACAGGTTCTTTTGTCTTAACTCTACCGCTTCGAAATCCTATTCTTGATTTTCAAGTTCACTTTTCCGGATGTGAAGAATTATTTGAAAACAAAAGTAAAGCTACTTGCCTACTGCAAAGGTTACTATTTATGTACATGTGTCCTGGAAAAGAAGTGAGAATCTGACCTTTTTCTCACCTCAATTTATAAATTAACCTTTCTTAACTCGAATTTCAAAAATAGAAAAAACAAAGCCAGACGGAAGTAGCTTTGGAAGACCTCCATTCTACAGAGCACATGGAAGAGCAATTATTTACAAGATTTCGAAACTGTGTCTTTCATTAGTCAATCATTTGGAATAGTGGCAAATATTGGCAGCTGCAGTCTTTTACAGTACTGTTCCATTCTTTAAAAAAATAATATTGTGCATAGGATATCACATTGGCGGCGCAGTAGGCCTATCTATCGGGATCATGTCATTTATTACTTAGAATTTCAGAAATTCGATGTCTGTCTTAGCTCTTGGTCACGGACGTTTAGAGTTTCAATTTCACACCAAGATATGTTATTTGCTGGACCGTACTGAACATAAATATGTAGTTAACTTTCTACATATCGACTTTTTAACCTTTTTTCAGATTCCTCGCATGTATGGGCTAAAATATCGCAAGGACATCTAATGGTAACCATATAAACAAACAATTGTAGTTGAGGTGTCCGGCAAATGGCGCCAATAACTCCATGAGTAGGAATCGGTGTCTCCAGTAAAGAATTTTGGGACTTTTCTTGTGAAGTACATACAATTGCTGTTTTGCTAGCCTTTTACATTGAATTATTGTCCACAATGCTGCAACTGTATATCCAAAAAACAAATATCTAACAGAGAATCAGCAAGAATGAGGACAATTTGTAGCATCATAATTCAACACATAAGAAAAGCATTAGTTTGAAACAGCAGACGACAGTACTCTGATAGGGACTTCAGTTTCACATCGATGTTCATATCTTATTGGCATTGTTGTCATGCTTTTATTTATCAAGACAATAATATTTATATTTCCGAGGAATACAAGTTTAACACAGTTGAGATAAAAGACAAAGTATGTGATTATACCGTACAGGACTTTTAACATGTACAACTACAGTTCATACACTGTACCACACTGTTTGTACTCCTTGATACATAAAGTGTTTAATATTACTTTAGAGTGCATAGATACGGACTCGAGACAAAATTGGAAGCTAGTCATAGGTGTCAACAGTGGACGAGGTCTGTCGCACAATGTGAACATCTCTATTGGAATTTCCACTCGATAGTCAACTGAGGGAACGGTGTTCATACTTCCGATATAATACCTTCAACTTCCCTTATCTGTAGTTTCGGGGTCCTTCCTTCTCACCTGAATCATGAATGACAATGACACCTCCCTTTTCAATAGGAGACTTTGATATTGGACTCCTACTAATGTAATTGTTGGTGCAACTTGCTTGACACCTCTACTACAATTTCTACCATATATAAATGCCTTTGACGTTTGGATGTCTTCATTATCTCTCCATTCTAAATTGCTGTCTATCTATGGGAGGATTTCTTTGAGTTTGCACTACCTATTAACATTCTTTGGGAAGCAGTCATCAGTCTTCAAAGTGCACCTACAACTATCCTTTGATACATTATAGATAAGAATTGCTTCTAACATGTATGAGAATTGCTTTACAAGCAGCTCCTGTGAGGCTTGCTACACAGCATAAGGGAACTGTAAAAGTAACAAAGGTTTGAAGCCAAATCCATAGAGTTTTGAGCGAAGAAGCAAAGCTAAAATATATATTTTTTCTGTCATAAACTGCTTCATGATTGTTGAATGTCTTTGTTGGCAGAGACGGGAGTGATATTTAACTTATTACCACGTATGAAGGATATCACTATTGGAAGAAATTGTCATTGATGTCAAAGGTTGAATGGGCCAACATTTGTTTGATGATTTGTGTGCTCAAATAAATGAATTTGGATGCAAGGACCCTATAGATTGGTAGCCCTTGTCATGCCATTTCGTTTGATAGGTGGCACGCCTTGTGGGTCCTCTTGGTTGGAGAGATATTGATGTTTGAAGATTGATGCCCCAAATGAATGGTTTTGCACCAACATCTCACCTCAAAAGTTACGACCCTCATATTTATTTCTGCCTCTTAAAGGAGGTCAAGATCATAATTTAAATTAACTTAAAAATTGAAATCATGTGTCCTACTACAACCCTCCCTTTTGAGGTAATCTTTGGCCCTATATTAAGGCAAGATTTTATGAAATTTTAATAGTTAATACTGTTGTAGTTAACTAGTTATTATTCTCCTATCAATTTGATTATTTGTCTTGTGCAATTTGTATACGACAAATACTAAATAAAACACTACTGCAACTTCATGTAAAATAAATAAACCACAGGAACTGAGAAAATATTGCACACACACACAAATAATGAACACTGATATTTTTGGACAAATTTCCCTGGAAAAACCCTTGTGTGGGAAAAACCAATTTTGCAGATGAGGGTTTATATTATTAATAATAATTTTCAGCAATTGAGAATTACATACACTGTTTGCCTCCCACTGGCAAAAGCTTTGACAATATTTTTTCTCCACTTCTACTGGCCAAATCAAACCTCTGCAATAGACTCGACTCTCCTTTGTGTAATTCGCACCTTCTTCTAGCAACACGCACTGGAAAAATTGGAAATATGCACAACCTCTTTTGGAACTCGCACAGCGCCCAAAAAACTGTTATAGTAATATACTCAGCCTCCAACAAATCGCTAGAGCAACTCACACTTCCTCTGTTTGCGACAACTGGAAATCAATTTGCTGCCCCTGCAACTCACATTGGCTATTGTGTCCTCTCTGCAGAATAATTCAACCTCCTTCCTTCTCTCAAAATAACTGGAATCTTCGTGAAGAATTTCTCCAGAAATTCTCTCTTCAATTTTCATGCTACAACCTCGCTGCTGGTGCCCTCTATGCTATAACTACACCCTTGTTTTTATTGCAAATATGTGTCTATGATTTGTTCTCTAAGTGCTCATCAATTTCCTCGTATAATCTCTCGTTGAGAAATCAACGACCACGATCTAATCTCAATCAATGGCCAAGATCATCTTGACCCCATCAAATGACTTTTTTAGAAGTCTCTAAAGGAAAATCAATTTATTTCAATTAATTTTGATTAATTAAGTGATTTCCCTACGTTAGACGTAGGAAAATTAAAAAAATGGCTAATTAATTCTATTTAAAGTACTTTTCCTTAAATTTTTTTTTTTGTTAATTTTTTTATTTTTATTTTTTATTTCTTTGGGTATTGGAGAAAATAATACACCATGTTCCTTAGCCTCATGGACAACATTCTAAATTTTCTTAGGGCTATATTGTTCTTTACTTTGATAATTGTATTTTATTATTTCCATATTAAATTCACCCTGTTGTTGCCCGGGTTGTATAGGCACCGCGACAACGCTCAGGACGGGGGCTGTCATTTTGATCCCCGCCCACTTCGTTTTAGCTGTCTCCCAACAACATGCTATGGGGGGTAGTCCCTATAGAATGAGATGAAGGAAAACAAGTTGGAAACCAACTTGTTAGCCTAGCCAATTGGTTAAATTTTTGCAAAATTATAAATTAGATTAAATTTTAAAGTATGAGACCAGTGCCTTAATGGAGTCACAAATTCTTGCTTATAATAAATAGGAACCAAATGGCCGGATGGACACTTGCTACTTAAGATGATTGACTAACCTGAATGATATGCAAACCTATGATCTATGTGTGATGCAAAGATCTTGGTTATTTTTAGTTAAATGGCTAATCTAAATGCAACCTTCCCTTTAACTATTTTGAAGCTGGGCTTTGTTATCCACCATTTTGTGGGTGATATCCCTAGGAGAATTTTTTTCTCCAAGATGGTCCTCAACTAATAGCCAACAACCCCTTGCAGTCACCAGCTAGCTCATTGTGCCATTTCTCTGCCTCCTGAGCAAGCGATGTGGTCCCTCAACTATCTGCCATGATCGTATGCTTGAAGGTGGGCCTCCCGAACCTAAAGGTATGCCTTGTCAT
>APFE030300446.1:0-12218 GCA_000404065.3 Pinus taeda | reverse complement strand
AAGTCAAAGTCTTTTGTTGGTTCTTGTTTCTTTAAGAGCCACATTTCTTGTGTAAAAATTCTTTTCATTTTGATCTACTTCCTAAAACCTAAGTTGATTTCATATAACGACTTAGTATTTTACCCCCCTCATCCACCTATTTTCACTCATATTAACTACTAATCTATCACTATTTAACTCCTTATACCCACTATTCCCCCTATTAGTATGTAAATTTAGCAAAAACCCAAAATATCTATATATCCCTTTCCCCGAGCATTATAGCTCTATGTATCGTTTTGAATGTTTTCAAACGCTAAAACATTGAGTGCGACCCAAAGAGCGCTGGAAAATTAATCTTGGGATTAATCCGGGATTTGCTTGGATTAATAACCTAAACCCTCTTTGTAAATAAACCTGTGTAAAATCCAATTTTAACACGTAACTCTGCAAAAAACCATAAAAACCCACTTTTTGTAATGTTCCACCAGGCACACATTTCAGAAAATAATAATATTTTATTTGCCCCGCATTTCGTATTGTCCTTGCATCTCATCAACCCATCGACCGTCAGATCTGGGCTTTCCCATTCGACGGCCCACATTCATATCGGACGGGCCCCGATCACCAAACCTTACCGCCCGAGAAACTGTCAGAGGGTGACGTTAGGCCTCTGCCACGCGTCACCCCCATATTTTCTCGGGCAGCCCTCTGACAATACCATGACCGTATCCAGAGCAGTCCGAGAAAAACCACTTACCGCTTGTGCTTTACCGCCTGCCCACGTCACTGCTACGTCACGCCCACGTCAGTTCGACTCGGCGCCCTATCAGCACCCCCGCCCGCCAGCGCTCCGACATGTCCGCCACCTATGCTATCCCCGTGGAACACTCACAGGCTACCACGTCACTGGATGACGTCATGCTGACATCACCCGACCCTGACCCCACCTGATGACATCATGCTGACTTCATCCAAAAAAAGCCCCAATAACCCCAAAATTCCATATTTTAGCCAAAATTTGTGTTTTTCGTCACTTTTGCCAAAAAGACTGTTCCTCACCTCTGCATGCAAATTACGACCATCCATCGCCAACCTGCAGAAATCGGCCCGAAGACCGTTGGTGCCTTCAACCCACCTGCATTTGTGACCATTGCTGGCAATTCACCATGTATTTATCCAAAGCATCCCCTCCGTGCTTGGTTGTGTCCATAATTCTCCAAAACTGAATTAAAAAGAGTGAGGAACCTTGTATTTACCAGCAAATCCCCGGTGACCAGCATTCATTTTCAGTTGTAAGGTCGAAATTCACCTGCTGAGCCCACATTCAGTCGCATTTTCCTAAATTCACAGTCAGTCCGCGCATTCGTGGACTTAAAACCTGAGCTGCACTAATTCACTGGGAAAACAGTGCTACTAGTCCCTGCATTTGCTCAATTAACTCTCTTTTGAGCATTTTACACTATTATCACCACAATTTACCCCATTTTCCCTTACAATTTGCCTTACTTTTGCAAAAATACCCCTCTGTGTTGTTATGCCCACTGAAACCAGTTCTAGTACAAGTCATAAGTACTACTTAACCATGGAAACACCAGTAGCCCTGAATATTCAACCTCTGAATGCCCCACACAAAGAGCTAGAGTGGAAGGCCCTGGGTGATAGATATTACCAGATGATAGACTCATCTGCCATGAGTTCCAAATTTGAAATTCACCTGCAGAATGAGCTAAAATCCCAATATCTCAGTGGAGCTGATATCTTAGGGATTTGGGACTCCAACCTGCCCATTTACAATCTCCGTCAAGTCAATGTCCTCCCAGACTTTGATAAGTCAATGTTGTTCCAGCTATGATCCATGTCAAAGAGCTGTTCTCAACCCCTGAGGCTCAGTATTGTTCCATATCACCCCTGAGGCCATTAATGAGATGCTACACTTTCACACTACAAAGCCCCTAACTCCTCTCTCCATCAATGACTTGCTAAAGAAAGGGGGCAAGCTGTCAAGTGCTCAGATCATCAAGATTAATCAGTTATTTGTTCAGCAAAAATTTGAAGCTGTGGGAACCCCTCCTATAGGATATCAATATCTCAATGAGCTGGGCAAAATGCTTGTGGATATGATCAGTTACATCCTGGGTTATGGGTCATATGAGGATGTTGATGAAACCATTATGGCCATGCTGTCCATATTCTCCCCTGGAATGCCTCCTGCTGTGCACTATGATTTTTCTACATACATTGCAAATAAGATTCATGAACAATTGATGAATCTAGAAAGGGAAAAGGTGTTTAAATACACTAGGTACATCTATCACTTGTTCTTATTTTATCAGCTCGATGCTTTCCCTGTTCCTCTCAAGAAGCTAAATTCCCAGGGAAACCCAAGGTCTGTAGTTTTTTGGTCTTCAGTATTTCATCATGTATCTTTTTCACCTTACACCTACTGTGAATTCATAGACCTTTTTATCCATCCAGCTATGACCTTATTATTGGGTGTGCCTCCTCCCAGATTGACAGATGAGATGCAAAGGATTCTTCACCTCTTAAAGGCCTACAACATTGGTGATTGGTACTTTTACGAACACCATAAAGTAATCAGAATATATGGTTGTGAGTTGAAACCTTATAGGCTGCCAAGATATGTCCCTATGAGACTTTTTGCCTTAGAGTATTTTAGGGAGTTTGGAAATGCAAACTTTATCCATTTCCACAGTAAAAACAAGAAGGTGCAACTAAAAGTAAGGAACCAGCTAGGCCCATTTCTATACAACAAAAGGGAGGAAGGATGGAAGGAAGCAGATTTGATCCTAGAGACCCTAAAACTGCAAACCAGTTTCCAATGGGTACCTTATGACCCTAATCATTTCATTTCCCTCAGGAGGGTAAAATACAAATTGGGTGGCTATGCTCACGTGAGACTGCCTCATATTGAGAAATATGCCAATTCATTAAGCTGGAAAGAGGGCACTCTAGAAGAACCAATGACTAGAGAGCAAATGCTACAAAGAGAAGCAAAGAATATTGAGAAAGAGGCTGACTTGGAAACTTGTGGGAAGGTTTCCTCTTCCTATCAAACGCAACTTGGAGCAGCTGCCTCATCCTCTATAGCCCAGCAGCAAGCAGCCGGAACTGTTCAACAATAATCAAGCAAGGATAAATGGAAGCAGATGGAGCAGGAACAGACACCTCCTATAGCAGAACAGCAAGCAGAAAAGTAAGTAGAACAACAAGAAAAAGGGCAAAAAGAGGGGCAACCAATACAGCAAGAACAAACAGCTGAAGCCCCAATATCCACTGAGCAACAGGCTCAAGAGAATGTGCCTCCTAGGCAAGAAAAGATAGTGGAGGCCTTAGTGCTGCAAACTCCACAGAAAGAAGAAAAGGGAAAGAAGAGGGATAGAGAGCAAGAGACTCCCCTCACCACATCCACAAATCAAGGGGAGAAAAGGCAGAGAATGAATCCCCTCTCTGAGGAATAAATGCCTATTGGGCAATCATTGGGCATGGGCCCACCGAGCATGGAGGCATCTGCCAATTCCTTTCAACAGGAACAAGAAAGAACCCTTGGAGGAGAGGTCAGCTCCTTCAGTCAGGAAAGGAGAGCTGAGACAGGCATCAAGAAACAATTCATCGACATTAAAAGCAGAAATGAGCCACTCAAGCTCCAGATCTACAACCAGTTTCTTAAGATGGCCCCTACCAATCAGCAGAGGCTTATGTCAGCCTACAACATAACAGAAGGGAAAATGACCATGAGTCATTTCATACCAACCATGCTGCAGCCACAGTCAGCTGCAGACTATATAAGAACCAACCTTGAGGTCCTTGCCAAGGACATCCACCCTATGGACCAAATAGAACTTCACAAGAAAATGGGTGAGATGGTATATTCAACACTAGCAGATAAAACCTTATTGGCAAATAGGTTGGAAAACAGCCTGAACAATATAGCTGCCCAACTTGAGTTGGAGAAGGCATCCTCTCAGGGCAAAGACAACAGGATCAGGTCTTTGGAGGATATAATCATAGAGCTTGGGCATGACCCAAAGGATCCAAAAGGTATACAAACGCTCCTGAAAATAAGAGATGCAGACCTTGCAGCTCTAAGAAAGATGATTAGAATCCCAGAAACCCTTCACCCTCAAACAGAAGAGGTTGCCCAGCAAAGACAGGACCAGGATGTAGCAACATTGCTGGTAGACTGCACAGGCAGCTAGTGCAAACACAAGGGAAGTTGGAAGAGACAGAGGCTGCACTGTAGGCAACCCTACAGCAGAAAGAAGGAGGTCAAACTTCTCAGCCCCCTCCAGAGATCATAAACCTTGAGGAGCCCCCACAGACTACTGCTCCTCCCACAGGGCAGACAGCTCCATCAACATCAGCACCAACACCAACCTCAGAGCAGGCTCCGAGCCTTGATATGCAGAAGTTGATGAGTGAAATCAATATCCTAGAAGCCCAAATGACAGAGCTAAATGAAGCGAAGGAGAATTTAGCTAAGCTAAATGAAAAATATGACAAATCCAAGCAGAATGTAGCTGAAAAAAGGAGAGAAATAAAAGCTCTCAAAGAGAATATAAAGGAGCTGGAGAAAGAGCTCACCCTTGACAAAGTGGTGGCTAAGGTCAAGACAGTTTTGTGGACCAACATTGGCCAATCAATAACAGATCAGTGGCAGTATATTGAGACTATCCACGAGAAAATGGAGCTCATAGGCAAAGCACATAAGGAAGTCCATAGAGCAAGGGCATCTCTAGGCAGTATGCCTGAGATAGCCAACAGAATGATCAACGTTCTTAACAACCGCACTGGTCCTCAGCTGGCAGCAATAGGAATCTCCAACATAAATGAAACCATCCAGCTGATAAAGAGGGTCCTCACATTGAAAAGCCTGGTACAAACATTGGATAGAAGAAGCAAGGACATGCAAACAGAAGTCAACAGATTCATGGATAAGTTTGCAGCATTACAAGGCAGAGGTCTTCCTGGCTTGCTAAACAACACAGGGAGATTACTATCACATGAGAATTATGCAAAAAGGGTGAACACATTTTCCACCAATCAGATCACTCAAGGATCAATTACTTCAGAGGTAACAGGGTCAACATCTGGGAAAAATCTCTATACAGAGTAGAGAACTTAATTTTTATTATGAATGAGATCAGACATTTGTTTGAAGTGCCTCCAAACTTCTACAAATACACAGAGGCAGATGAAACCTTAGATTGAATTTTGAGACATCAATTGCCTACACAGGAGTGGTGGACCAGAATGATATAGTTGTTGCTGTAAACAGGAGGCTTTCATCAAAGTTTTTTCATCAAAAAACATAAGTCAACATGTTCAGAAAATGTGATGCATACACTATGACTGGAGAAGAGTGGAATGAGCCAACTCAGCAGGAATATTCGGCCACTAAAAGCAACACTGACAGCTACAGGTAATAGGGCTGAGAAAGCTACATCATGACAAAGCATAAAGACACATCATTCAACATTAATTCACAACGCTCAACCGACTCAGTGGCCTCCAAAGGTCAAGAAGATTTCTGACAGAATTAAAGACTATTTATTTTATATTTAGGGCAGCAATAACTTCCTTATCTGCTATTTTGTAAATTTGGTGAGCGTATTTAATTTATCAAGTGAATATTCCGCCTCGCATAAGCTTGCAGGGGTTGTTGTTTCTTGTTAAAAAAGGAGAACTCAGCTGTAATTTCTGAAGGAATGATATAAGCAAAGCTTGGAGTTTACAGGAATTGGGTCTTACTGATGCATGCTGTCTTGGATCCATTGCATGCTACAGGACTCTAGTGCTATGGCTTAATATAATAAGTGTTCTCTATCTCTGTTAATGTTTTATTATTTTTTTAACTCACATCTCTCATATGTTGTTCTAAATCTAGGAAGAAAGAAAAAGAATAGCTCAGGATTTGTCCATGGAGACACCCTGATCTCAATCTGTCTTTACTATAAATGTTTTCTATGACTTCAGCTGTTTAATTGGAATTCATAACTACTCCAATAAACCCTGAATATTTCACAGTTACTATTTAGTAGTTCATGTTTGCTACTAAGTAGAAATTGTTGTTCAAATTGTTATCACACTGTCCGTAATTCCATTTCCCACTGTTTCACTCACAAATCAGAAGTTATATTAAGAATAGCCATCTAGCCTTACAGTAAAACTTTCTCCATCACAGGCACCAGAACTGTCTCGGATTTCTGACTCCATATGCCCAATGGACTAGCATATTTCACACATTTCATGCCCTTCTCATAACAACAGTTCAAAACCAAAGTCTCAAACAAAAAACTGAAACTTATAACTAGCCTAAAATCCTCACAAAATAGAGCTAAAGCTTAAAGAGAGAGCCCTCTCTGATTATAGGTAGGCTAGGACCTATACTCCAAAGCTTGGTTAGTGGTTACCCCGTCCGTATTCCCTTGGGAGTCATAGGGAACAACCTGGGTGTTAACAGGGTCACAATATAATTAGAGTCTACATAACAATAATATTTTAACGACACAACAATGACAATAGTGGGCTTCTATGGGGCATAATAATAACAATATGGGACTACATGGGCACAAGAATACAATAAGGGGGTTGCACTAATAACAATAAGGGGCCACACTAGTAGTATAGGGACCTAATAGAAACCACTGTCAAACCAGGAAAATCCCATGCCAATGATAGTAATTGAACCAAATGAACTGATGTATGTAACTTTCATTCACACCTTAGCGAGGAAATCACACATGCAACTATTTACCTTCAAAATCCTTGTGTTGAACTGCTTGATCCAAACTTCCTTTCTTTTCCTTCGCTTTCCTTGACCTTCCTTTACCTTCATTTGCTTGATTTCTTTCTCCTCTTGGTACTATTCTCTCTCTAAGACTGATCCCAAAGTAAAACTGACAAAAAACTATGAACTTATCCTCATAAACCTTTTTATGATTGAGGTCTCTATTTTGTTCATTTTCCTCTATATTGCCTTCAAATCCCTTCTCATACAAGTTTGTGAGCCTTCATCTCCATCTTATCCTATTTTCCTTTATTTTAATAAATAAATCACAATTCATTCCTCTTTTCCTTTGCCATTGCCTTTTCCAATTTCCTTGGCCATTAATAAACCAAAAGTGACACCCACTAGGATGTTTTTCCCACCATTAAACTTGGAATATGTGTCCCATGTCCTTGGTGTTATTTTATTTACTTTGAAACTTAACCTATGGCTGTTAAAAACCCCTCCTCCTTCGGCGAAGACCGTCCTTGGTGTTTTATGACACCTATGACCAAAAGAACTGTTGAAAACAAAACATACTTGCTATGGAGCTTTATAACCTAGCTTAATGCGGTATTTATAATAAAAAATTATTGAAAACCATGACTAACATGATAGACCTACCGCTTACTGGAGATTTATAACACAACTGATCACGATATTTACAATAACGGACACATATACTTAGGCACATTTGCTTCAACCTACAAACAAACATATTGTTTATGGAGCTTTATAAATCCAACTTGATATCGTATTTATAATAATATACACATATGTACATTTTTTTTAACCAACATATAAGAATATATGATGCTTGCATTAGAAACAAGGGAATCTAGAGGGTCTCACCTCCAACCTTAAAGAAATACCAAGATTCACCTCCTTCCCAGGAAGTCTAGATGCCACTGCCAAAGTCAAACCTGCATCCAATGTCTTGCACTATGATCCTTGCCCTACATGCTCCCTCAGTGAAAATTTATCACCTCATTCCTCCAGGCACACTCCCAATGTGCTTTTGATTTCATCTGGAAATTCTAATGACCAAAACAAATTATTCCCTTACATTTGTTTTCTCTGACACAATCCCTCGAGAAATTCGGTCACCACCTTTCATGTAATCACTCACGTTCCAATTTCCTCGCCCCACCCTTCGCTGCTATATATTCCCTTGAGCGATCCATCACTTGCCAAGGTGTCCTCGAATCGTAAGGTCTAAAGACCAAGGCATATCTCTTCCACAAAATCATCATATCGATCATAGCACGCTCATGGTAATCAATGGACATTATTGGGTACCAATGTCCTAGAATGGCCCTACTCCTAAACGCTTTACCAACATACTTCTTCCTATTGAATTTCCTTTAGTTGTTGCTATTAATTCATGCATTTAGTTACATGCACCGAAAACGGGCATTTCCCGGCTTTCTTGTATCAAGCAAATTATTCCGTAGACTAAAAAGGAATTGATTTTTTTAAAAATAAAACACACACTTTTATTCTAAAGTTTCTTACAAAATTTTTAAGTCAGAGATGAAATAAGTTTATAAAGGTTTATAGAATGTTCTTGAAAGGGTTTTTAAAAATTTGGATGGAGTTTAAAAAAAATGAGTTTAAAAATATTCATTCAAAGGGTTAAAGGCATGCGATATGTTTTCAAGAATTAGTGATATTAAAATGTTGTTTTTAAGTTCTTTCTTAATATATTAAGAAAAAAAGAAAAAAGTCTTATTGTTAAATAGTTTTATAAAGTGATTTGTTTTTGGAGAATTAAAAAAAAAAGGTTTTTATTGGAGAGAGACTTTAGGGCTTTGAAAAGGCGAGTTGGTCCAGAAAATTTCTATGTTATGTCAAGCATGAAAATGTTTTTTGGGTGAAGATTCGCCTTACGGTGGCACATATTAATTTTAATTTTTATTTATTTATTTTAATTAATTTATTATTATTATTATTATTATTTTCTTTTTTTCGGGGGTGATATGGAAGGAAGCCTCATCCAATAGGGAAAGAAGTTATAAGATAGAAGAAATATAATAGTCATGGGTCACAAAGCATCACTGAACTAGACTGAGAAAAGGAATTGAAAATAAGAAGCACAAATCATTGTCATGTCTAGAGAGGTTTAGGACACAACCAAGGAACCGAGAGGACTAGAAGAAGATGGGAGGGAAATCCAAAGTGATTGGTGTAGTGTGGACCTCCTATGTTTACTAGTCATTTTTTTTTTGAGTTGTAAAAATGAAAACTTTTCTTTGAGGTAAAGAGTTAATTGAGTACCGGTATAATAAGTTGTATGATGAAGTATATGATTCTTTATTATTGGATTTTATAAAACATACATTGGATGATAAGGTTCTGTGCAAGTTAGAAAAAGCTACATCTCCCATGAAGCATGGAATATCCTAGAAGAACATTTTTTTGCAAGGGGGAGTGCCATATAATAACATGTTATGTCATAGGTAGATAAGTTTACAATAGTACAAAAAGAGAGAGAAGACATTAATGGATCCCAATACGTAGTCCCACAAGTGGAAGATGAAGAACATGGAGTAAATATGGGAAAGATAGAAGCTAAATCGTTTGTGTATTAAGAAAAGTAAAAGCATATTCACCTCGATGGTGCAGATGATGGTGAATCCCGCTGTGACGAAACAAATGTGGATGATGACTGCAAAGTGAGATGTGAATTGGTGAATCCAGCTACTGTTGACGAAATTGGTGAAGTTTAAATTGTTAATGAGAATATACATGCTCAGATATCCCACAATAGATTGGATAAAAATTACGTTGATGTTAAATTTGATGAAGATAATTTAACTGGTGATTATTGGTTGCACATGATGCAATAGAAATATCTAATTGATATGTTGTTATTTGGTGAGCAAAGCCCACTTGTGTCTCGAAGCCAAATGGAAGATAATCTATTTGGATCAACAAATATTTGTAGAGGAGTGGAAGAGGATGAGGAAGAGAAGGAAGCTCTCAATATATAGCATAATGAAGATGTTCTTAACAATTATTTTTAGTATGTAGGTAAATAGGATAGCAATCGAGATGAAGAAAAAAAAGATGAAGAAAAGGATGCAAAAATAGACATGGAATTTTCTAAAGATTAAGAAGAAACAATACAAACAATTTTTCAGTGATGGATTTAAGAAGAAATTAAATTTTTCTATCAAGAAATATGGAAGAAATAAAGTCAGGAATATGAAGTGCAAGAAGTAGAGAAAAGAAGACAGTTTGAAGATGAAGAGTTGTGGGAGCATTAAATGAGTGAAATAATTGTTGAAAATGAAGTTGTAGAATACAAACTTAGATTGAATAGAACAAAAATAAAATAAAAATAGTAGTAGCAACAAGTATATAAATATGTAGATTATAGCAATAAAGTGCAGTTGATTTGAAATTGTAATTACTCCCGTGTGCATGTGATGAATGAAGTGAGCGGTTGATTTGAGTTGAGTTAAACTAAATACGATATTAGAAGTTCAAGTTCATTCTATATTTGTAAAGGTTAAATTTACTAGATTTTTTTCATGTTGAAGTTAGAATCAGGTGAGCTGTGAGTTAAACAATATAAATACCCCACATTGGGTTTATTGTAATAAAGTAATTTGTGGGACCAATAGAAGAGAAGAAACTCATATTGTTTTTTGTGTGTGAAATTTGTGCATTTCCATTGGAAATAATATTGAGAGGGGGGTGAATTAGTATTATTTCCCAAACAGATTTATATACGCTACTTCAGTGAAGTGAACTAGCATGTACATGCAATTGTTATTAGAGAAACCAACATATATCCAGAAAATTTGTTATTTAGACAATTTATCATGTGTTGATCTTGAACCAGTACATCAGTAACTTATTAGACAGTGTAGTAAAAGCAAAATAAATCATCACACATAAGAGACACACATGAACACCAAGATTTAAGGTGGAAACCCAATGTGGGTGAAAACCACCTGCTGCTGTCATCTCTGTCTTCTTTTAATAATAAGAAAATTTGTTTACAATCTTGTACTGATGTAGACTCATACTAGTACGCAGGCACCCACCTACAAAAGGCTACAACCTTCTCTAATTTTCCAGCTTCTACTGGAAAGGGAGCTGCAACCCGCTAGCTCTTGTACAATCCAATTTGTTTACTAGTACATAGGCACCATCCTACAGAAGGCTACGACCTTCTTTCTTCCTCTTGGGACCACGTTTCACAAATTTTCAGACTGGATACTCCTGGATCACAACACCATAATCTGAAGGCCACGTTTCATCCAATTTTTATATTGGACCCATAAAAAACTATTAAACTTAAACTGCATCAACCAACATTGAGTTAATCTGAACAATCAGATCACTAACACCAGAACAGTGTGCTGAACCCAGAAACTTGCATCATCATTCAGAACCAGCTGTAACCTCAAAAAACATGCATCAGAGTGTATATGCTACAAGGATGAACCTAAACTATGTGTATACACTACTTTTGTTAATCAAACTTGTGTATACCTTCAAAACTACTGCAAACATAAACTTTTGAATCAAGTCTATACCAACCAGCAATATACTGAATATCTGCTGTCAACTTGCAGAGATTTACACAGGTAGTGACAGAGATCACTTCTCACTTATACAGTTAATCAATCAAATACCAGCCTCCTTATGCATTCAGTTTTATATTCACATCTAAGAAGACTTCATTGATAGACATGAGTAAAACAACAGAATTTGATCAAATAGATCAGTCAAATCTGAAAAAAAAAGAATCTTTTCTTTTGTACACGTTATTTTGAAGAGTATAGCCTGTGTGTACACATGCCTTTGAAGAGATGAACCAGCATACATATCTGCAAATATCATCATATAACTTTGCTACACTTCTGAACTTTGGACAAATGCAAATCATGACATTTAAAGATTAAAACATGTGTACACAGTCAGATCTAGTGCAATAAGATCATCGAATAATAAGTCACTTCAGGTCTCATGATCTTGATACAACATTGAATTCAATGTGCACAAAGTATTTTAGATCAAATCACAAACATATCCCTTGCAAAATAAGATATACTTCAGATAGAAATATTCCTTATAAACCCATACACTTGCACTTTTGGCATTATGATATTCTCCTCCTTATATAGCTTTAGGCCCTTTGTCAATACCTTGGAACAAATATCTAGTGTCAATAGCACATACCAAACACTTAGGGTCAATACCACGGAACAAATACCTCGAACCAAAACCTAGGTTTTCCAATCATGTATATGCTTTTCTTTCTGTGGGAGTGCGTGTGTACGTATACGCTCTTTTTTTATGTGGAACAACATGTATACGCTGTTTTGACTAAGTGGACTAGCGTGTATCAGATTTTTCCTTTGCCTTCTTTTTTTTGATCAGTAGACCTTAGTTCCATCTTCTTTTTCTTCTGTACCATTGCATTGGAACCTCT
>APFE030300442.1:15830-35248 GCA_000404065.3 Pinus taeda | reverse complement strand
ATATCTTATCATAAAATTTTATGTTGTTACTAGAATGTCTATATATTAAAATATAAGCCCCTGCCAATTAAAATGTAAAATATCTCTTAATACAATAAAAATAATAAATCTTTAGCCTCTTATTTATAATTCATAATAAATAACTACTGAAATCAATTTACTTAACTAATAACTTCTTCCTTATATTTCATAAGGAGTAACTAATTCCATTAAAATATAAAACCCCTCATGCTAATATGTAAAATGCCTCTTAATATGATAAATATAATAAACCTTTAACTTTTTATGTATAATTCATAATAAATTACGACTTAAATTAAAATGCGCCTTAATATGATAAAGATAATAAACCTTTAACCTTTTATTTATAATTCATAATAAATAAGGACTTAAAGTAACAAACAACTTCTTCTGGTAACCACTTCCATTAATTTAATGAACCAAACGTGATAAAAAGACAGAATTAAAAGTGATAACATCCCTTTAAAGTCATCAAAACTGTTATAATTCCTTTATAATTATTTATAAAACAAAATCTAATATTTAAATTTTAATCATGTCTTTATCTTACGTGTAAATGATTTCGTTTAAATTGCTGATCTTTGATAATGAAATTGCAAATTTACATGGTTCATGTTTATGAAATGCTTATAACTTAAAAATAAGAAGATTGCAGATTTATGTGGCTTAGATTAGAGCCACCTAAATTGATTGAAAAACCTTAAAGAAAAGATGATTAGTACACCAATCTCACATTTAAGCGTCACAGTATCTTCATCCATATTTCTAGATAAAGTGTGGACTTTGTTTGAGTTGTACTGTAAGTCTTTTTATGATTTTATTATTTTTCAGAAGCCAATTCATATAATCAGTGGCCACGGTGTTTTTCGGCTAGTAGTAAAAGAAGTAGATGAGAAAGAATAATATACGTTCAGTTGGGAGTATGAAATCGAAATGTATAATGTTGAGCAAGCTTCCTCCACTACCAATGCAAAATCTTGGTATACACGGATGTGCACCAGTATCTCCCGCATGATACCTTGCCCTCTCACTTGTTCATACGATAGAATAGGGAATAGGTAACTGAGGTTAAAAGCATTATCTTATCAGTTAGTGCATCAGGTGCTTTTCAAGAAGCGCCATAATTGAGTTTTGCTCATATGCTTGGAAGTGCATGATTCAGATAAAGTAGCGTGTGATCTCCATGATAAATCAGTCGGAGTACACTTTGTGGGTAACACAACCATGCACAAGGTTATGCAGGTTGGTTTTTATTGGCTCACATTATTCAAAGATGCTCATGAAAACTTGCAAGTTTCAGGTTTCTCAAATGTGTGTTAACAAAGGAAAGAGGATAGTCACTCCATTGCAGCCTATTGTAGTGGAAGAACCATTTCAACAATGGGGCTTAGATGTGATTCCCGAAAAATTTTTCGCACTTGTTAAAGAAACACCACTACATTCTCACCACTGCAGACTACTTTATGTGGTGGAAAGAAATAGTTATTCTCAAATAGGTGAATGATAAGGAAGTCATCAACTTCCTTAAGCAAAATATCATTTCCAGATTCGACATTCTGACTTCACTTGCTTTTGACAATGCAACATATTTCTCATTGTTAAATTATATGATTTTGCATTGGAAAATGGAATTGTATTGAAACATTCATCAAACTACTATCCATAGGGAAATGGTCTTTCTGAGCCTAAAAATGAAAAAACCTCATTTGCATTATCAAGAAGACCATTTTTCTGCACAGTGGAACTGACACTTTGTTTTGGTGAATCATTTATGGGTTGACTGAGTCACGCCAAAACCTTCTCTGAACACCTCTCCTTACTTCCTGGTGTATGGAAAAGAAGCCATCCTACCCCTGAACATCTACTTTTTTCCCTTCAACTTTCAGAAGAATCGCATGGCAAGCCATGCTTATTGGTTCAACATAGGATAAACACTCTTCACAAGTTGTAGGAATAAATGCAAAAAGAAAAAGAAAAATTTTCACTTCATTAGAGTCATATCAAGAGGTGATTCGACAAGAAATCTGTCAGGAAGAATGAATTTAGTGTGGGCAACTTAGTCTTGAAGTGGGACAAAGACCATGAGGACAAAGGCAAACACACTAAGTTCCAATCCATGTGGATTGAACCATTCATTGTACATGAAAATCTTGGCCAACACATATTTCATCTGTAATCACTAGATGGGAAGATTGACTCTCTTCCTGTTAATGGCCAAGACTTAAAACACTATTTTCAATGATGATATGGTGTTATGTCCTTCCCTATTTACATAGTTTCTCTTCTTGCCTGTTTATTTGTTGGTCTTGTTTTGTTTTCATTTGTGTAAATAAGCATCGTGTGTGAATGTGTTTTCCAGCTTCATTTTGTGTGATGGAATTGAAAAGAGTCTTATGACACCACAAAATTTGGCTAAATTTCATCCTCCTTCTCTATTTTGGGTCACATCTTTTGGTCGATGAAGTTCCAATGGAAAATATGATCCATCCATAATGAGAGTTTTGGTCAAACCATGATCCTTGTGTCTATTCTTGAAACATTATGCCACACTTTTTTCTTATGTTTCAGTATTCTCACACTTATCCAATCAATAGATAAGTAAAAGGGGAAAAATACAAATGAGGAAACCTAAATTAGAGGTCTCTATATGCTTCTCTGAAGGAACAACCTCTCTTGATCTTAATAAGTCGGGATCCCTCTTCCGCTCACAAAATGAATCAATGTTGATGCACAGACCTCTTTAAATATATAAATAAAGGCTAAAAAAGATAAAGGCTTCCTGTGCATAAAGGTTGAGAAAGAAATTCATTGGGGTACTGTCCAGGGTAACTAACGGCAGAGCAATGTTTGTGTTCTCGTAGTGAATCCACCAAGGTACTACCGAAGCCTACTGGCAGTCGAGCAACACTAGAGATGAAAAACTATACTCTAAAAATCTAAAACTCGCGAACTTCACTACCCTTTCCAATTTGAAACATTGTGATATTGTTGAATCTTATTCTTGTGTTCAATCAAGAAAGGCACAAAGGGACCATGTTTATTCATAGGGTGAGTGGGAAAGCCAAATTTATCTACACGATTTATCAATACTCCCTCGAGAATTGAGACCCTGCACAAATGAGTTAATCAAGATAGAGAAGTTGGATTTTCACCAGTGTGTTGCCAAGTGTTGTCCCTACTAAATCACCCTGCAAAATTCTAGCATGCACCAAATTTCAGAGCCTACCTTGGTCTTGCATTTTTTTGTCACAAACATTGAAGTGGATTCCAAGTGTTTTGGTCCCTTTTGCAAGAAAGGCAAAATGTCATCTTTTTGAATGTTAGCTATCACATAATGCATGGAAGCTTGTTTTGGTGGTTTCAAGGGGTTATATTTGTGATAATGAGTTGATCTAACCATGTAAACATCTACCACACTCAATCCCAAATTTTTAAGCACTGTCACACAAGTGGCATCACAGTCATCGCAGAGTGTATCTTTGGTGTCACACTTGTCGTAAGTCATCACAAATTTGTCACACCGAGGGAAATGTGCGGTTCATTTGTCACGAATGATCTATGGTGTTGTGTCTTTAAGTTTGTTAAGTGTGTGGTCATATTCAAGTCATGTCATTGATCACATCAATTCACTGATCCCACACAGCCAATTTTCAGATATTTCCCAGAAGCTTAGCATCATCCAACCTTCCCAACCTACACATTGTGCAGTTTCAACCCTCGAGATATTGACTTTTCCCTTGCCACTATACAATGCACACTTATTGCCTCGCAGGACTGCACATTATGTAGTTCCAGGGCTCAATCCTAGACCTTAGTCCCCAAAATTGTGCAGTCGAACCCTCCATGCTAGCCTTAACTGTGCATTGCATAGTCACTGAGATGAAGCTCAACCCTTGAGCTCTTGAGTTTCACAATTGCACATTCACCCAACCTCCTTTGCCTCCTGGAACTGTGCAATGGGCTAAACTAGTTTCTATCCCCTCAGCCTGTCACAATGATCTCCCAAACTGCACAATTTCCTTCCACAACCCAGCCTAGATTTCACATTGTGCAGTATCAAGGCTCAAGATTCACCCCTGAGCTCATCAAATGTGTAATTGTGTAGTCACTCAGCCCCTATCCCATCTTGCAATCTAGTTTGGTCTCAGTTAGTGGATCAACATGTGTCATATTAAACTAAGGGTTTTATTGGATTGATGTCATCTTCTCATGAGTGAATTGAAAATGTAGGTACTTTATAATATCATGACAAGATGATGAAGAAGGAGATGGAGAAGGGAAACATGCTGAAAGGCACTCGTGTAGCTGATTATGAATGTTGATCAATCAATAGAAGACAAAAGGGACATCAGTTTGTAGCCATAGCTCAATACTTGATATCATTAAAGGCTCCTTAACTCTAAGCCATAAGGAGGTGGATGGAAGAGCATCCTTAGGAAGATGTGTAAAGGAACTTAGTCATCTAAGTGCATCATTCCCCAAAAGCTCCACTTCAGAAATCATCCAGTAAGAGCCTAAATTGGACCATACTAACTGCTCCACTGATAAACTGTGATGCATATTTACTGGTACACTATCAAGGTGTGATGCATACTGTTTAGGCCTTCTATAAGGTGTGATGGGTGAGGATGGACCAATTTCTGGGACATTTTGTTAGTTGGTTGCTCATGGAATCTTCTAGAAACTTCTCTTGTGACACTTGCCTCTCTGAGTTCGCCCACGGATGAACAAGGGAACTAGGAAACCATCTCCAATTCCCCTCTCTTGTGGAACAAATAGTGGAATGACACTCATCAAACCCCATGGATGACCCACACCCTTGCAAACATCTATAAAAGGATCTCCCATCCAAGAGATCAGGAGGTTGGAATGTTGTGAATTGCAAGTAAGCATTGATAGTTTGTAATTGAGGAGAGAGCATTGTATTCTTGTTGGTATGATATTTCCGTTTCATGAGGTGAAGAAGGATTGAAGCTGGGAGGATGGCGTTGGATCAAACAACTGGGTTGTAATTTCTATTAATAAAGCTCTTCAAGTTTTCTCCCATATGATTGCTCAATTTTGAATGCTATCATTTTGTTCATTATATATCTGATTCTGTAATGTTTATGTTGTAATAGATCACGATGCTTTGATGGTTCTTTGTTGCTGTACTTGTGCAGGTACTCTCCAAGCATGTTAAGTATGGGGAGGAGTTATAGGATCTACCAAAGGAGAGAGAGATAAAGAAAGGGATTAAGCGGAAGTTCTAGGTTGGTTCGACTATCTTTCTCTTATCTATTACACATAGGAAAAATCATTGGATTGCTTTAAAATGTTGTTTCTAGGGTAGCTGCCAAACCTAGAGGGTTAGTCGTTCAACAAGACAATGATTTTCCCCGGAACAAATTGGTGACTCCACTAGGGAATGAATAGATGTTTGTTTGTTGTTATTGTTCATTTTATGTTCAATTTGATAAACTATAGACACTCTGAAGCCAACCAAGTAGCTTTCGAACCGCTCTTGCTTTGCAATTGCATAGTAGATTAATGTTGCTTCAGTCAATCTCTGGTTTAGTTTATGAATTAAACATTTGACTTGCAAGCACATCTAGATGCCCTTTTGGTAGCTCAATAACCTCTCAAGGCATTCCATCATACTTTTCTCATTATTGTTCATCAAAACCAAGCTTGATTTCATCGAAAATTGCTCCACATTTGAGCCAAAAACCTTTTCAGTTGTACTCCCTGGACCATCACACTATCTTCTACTGTGTTCCAGTATGCATCCCACGTCTTGAGTGTAGAAAGTGTGATGCATATTATTTTCTGTGAAGCCCAGGTGAGATGATTGACTAAGCTCATTGTTCCCAACTAGGACTTGAGGGTTTTTAATTTGTTTTCAGTTTTGTTTGGTTGTTTTACTGCAAATGAGTAGTGCCTCTTCACTGAATCTTACTTGCATCACTTAGATCAGCCTCAATTACATTAGGATTAGTGAATGTTTTTGTGTATTTTTTCCTCATTTACAATCCTTTTTCGAAAAGTTGTTTTAGTCGATTTGTCGCTTTGATACAAAAAGTGTCGTGATTGTCATTTCTTGTCGAAAAGAGAAGTGTCATAAATTCTTCCTTACCCTGATAATCGATTAAACGTTTCTTCATGCATTTGATTTGATTTTTTTACATTCAAAGTGTCGAAAGCATTTTTCTTCAATCTTGAAAGTGTCGTTTTGAGTTTTCCTTTCCCTTTGTGAAGAAAAATTGTCGAAAATGTCATTTTGAGTGAAATATTTCAGATCTTTACTGCATTTAGTTTTCCTTTTTGCATATTTCACATCAAGGAAGGCAAAAAACAAGTACATGCATTTTCATTTAACATTTTATGATTTGTGTGCAAAAAGATGATTTAGGGAAATGCACTAGTGTGTGCTCTTTGCTCTTTTCTTAAAAGCACTATTATCTTCTTTCCCTAGTGGTTAGGATTTTCATTGTTTAATTAAACAAAAGATTGTTTATCATGATAGATTGCATCTTAGGAATTTCAAATCATCACTACGTAGTGAACCATTGAAAGGAAAACTCTAAGAAAGATCAACCTTAAAATGAACTTCAATGAATCTAACAATGCTTTGGAATCTAACGCAACATATCTAGAGGTCTAGGCTAGAGACGTGTTCCGACATCATTAAAACTAGTGGCTATCATTTTCATTCAAGGTTGGGTCATTCCTCCTCTTTGATACGACAAGTGCTAGCATGGACTTGTGCTCCTCATACCGTCACGTATATATTGGGAGACCACAATAGGCTTAAATCCTTTATCCATAGGAAACCGAGTCTGTCGCCTTATTGATCGCAATGCACTGAACACAACATTCGGGAAGATTGACTGTCGTACATAAGTCCTTGGTAATTTCTCTTTAATTTATCACCAAGGTGTATATTGTAGTTTTGCGATTGATTTGGTAAACCCTTTTTCTAGATTCTCCAGAGTAGTCACTTTATTTCTTTTTCGACTCTCTAAAAGAAAAGGTCCATCTAAGCACTTGTCCTTTCAGGCTCATTAAAAATTGAAGGAGACTAGAGTCATCTTTAGCTTTTTCTCAACTCTTTAAAACTGAAAAAGCAAAGTTGTGTCCAAGTTTCGTTAAAATTAATTAAATTCGGAATAACATCATTTTCCCTTAGTTAATTTTGAGTTGATCAAGTAATCCGCAATCATGGAACAAAGTCAATTAAAACCCCGTCATTCATAGAGATTAGTGAGGAAACCATCTTTGCCTCCAAAAGAAAATCCAATTAGACAAAGTGGTATCGTTTAACTGAGTCTAGTTCATTTGGTTTATTTGGAACTTTTATTTCAACATCATCAAAGACTCTAGTTACTCCAATTATTTCTGGTATATCCACCTCTAAAGAGGAAGTTTCGCAGTTACTAGAGGACATTAGAATTAATCCTAGTATACCGGTGAACACTTCTGAACCTGAAACAACTCCATTTAGAGTTGGTCCGGAACCCATATTAGTTCAAACTGAGGTTACACTTGAACTAGGAGTTGTTCAAGTACCTCCCATTGAGACTGAAGTTCATTTACCTGAACATCTAGACTTTGAGTTTCAGTATCCAGAATTTGTCACCCCTCCAACATCTATCATTACAGAAACTATACCTTCTTCGGCCTCGGAAATCTTTTACAGACCTGACGGTCTACCTCTTCCACCTGGTCTGATTGCTATAGAAGATATAGTAGAGGATCCTCCATCTGACACACTGTTTCATTTTGGAACTGGGATTAATTTATATCCTTCTACTCCTTAGTTTGCTTCTTTTAATCCTTCTTCATCGTGAGTCCCTGTCGAATCGCTAAGAGAACTTTTCGACAAGTTAACCATGTCTGAACAACCATCAACATCTAGGAATGTATCATTTGATGTAGCTGCGGTAGAATCCACTGCTGCTACTCCTTTGGTGTTTTTTGGTACACCTGAGTCACACCTATACGGTGCACCATTTGTTCCAGTTGGTTACCAATCACTAGCTGGAACCCATTCAAGGGTTTCTTCAACACCATGGTCTCCCATTTATTCATCCGGATTTCAATTTGGTTTTTCTCACATGGAAACTCAGCAATTTGATCCCGCATACCAGTATCAATTTGGGCAAACTAGTTATCAAATACTGATGTATCCTTTAAACACTGGAATGTCGCCATATGGAAAACAGTATGCTTACTCACCGTTTCCTCCTAGGGGACAACCATATGAGAGTTTCCAACAATATTCAGGTCAAACTGGGATTACATCTAGTGGTTGGATACCAATACTACCAGAACAACCAAGGGTTGTATATCCAATGCAACCGATCCAACCCATGTTGAATATTCCCACTACACCTGCTATTACGACGGTGCGCAATCACAAGCACAACCTATTATATCTCAACCTTAACCTGTTCCTTCTTCCTCACAACCGTAGGTTTCCAGGCAAGGGGCTCAAGTTTCTCAAGTTGTTTTATAATAGCCACTTGTTTCTGGGGCTCAATCGCAACCTCAAGTTATTGTTGCATTATCTGGAACGACTCAGGCACAAACAAGTATAGTTAATCTGCAACTTGGTCAATCTTTCGGTACTAGGCAATAGAAAACGATCCAACAATCGTGGTTGGTGCAATATCAACAACCGTAATTCCACGAGTCCCAACCCCAGTTTGGACTTGCTTCCCAATCTCAGACTCGACTTGGTCAATATCAAACATATCAAGGATCTGGGCAACAAGGCTTTGCCGGTTATAGACAACCATATTTCCAAACTAGTTATCAACAACTGCCTTATACTAGTTATATCCAACGACCTTATGAAGGTTATCAGCAACAGATGCCATATGCTGGTATGCAAAGACCTATTGCTCAAGCGATTCCATCATATCCTTGGTATGCTCAACCCAACCTAAATCAACTGTTGCCCTTTGTAGCAACTCTAGAACTACTAGATTTGAACCAACTCACAAATGATCCAATTGCATATGCCCCTTGGTGGCCGACGATTCCACATAAGCTCCCTTCTAGCATTCCAAAGTTCAATAGAAATCCAAGAGAAGACCCGTCAAATCACGTAATGACCTTTCATTTATGGTCTTCATCTAACACTCTGAATGATGATTCGATTAGACTTCGTCTTTTCCAAAGAACACTAGTCGGTCCAACAGCAAAATGGTATATTGAATTGCCTAGAGCTTCTTTTGATAACTTCACTATTATTGCCACTACATTTTTAACCCACTTTCAGTTTCCTATCAGGTATGAAACTGGAATAGAACTTCTTACCAACTTTAAACAAACCACTTCCACTCACATATCTGATCATATTCATGAGTGGCATCGTCGTCATCGAATGGTAAAGACGTATGTTCCTGATCAGCTTTTAGCTGAGTGATTTATTAAGTCCTTATTTCTATTTATCACTGAGGATGTGGCGAAAGGAGGAGTTGTCACAGAAGAACGAATCATTGCTCATGCCCAATATTTAGATTTGATTTATACATAATCAGGCACACTCTATGAAAAAATTCCTAACACTCCTAGACCAGCTTTTACCATTCCACCCCCTCCAAAATCAAGTAGGGACTCTCATGCTGGCGATGGCATGATCGGTTCCTCGAGCACACAAACAATGAGAGGACCATCTGGTCAAGCTATTGTTATTTCTAGTAAAAATGCAAATTCATCTGAAAATATTCATGCCTCTGAGATTAATGGCATGTCATCTGACAAGGGAAAAAATCAAAAGAAACCAGGAGGCAAGAAGAAAGGGAAAAATAATAAGAAGAAACAGGAGAATTCCAATCCTGAAAATTTTGAAACCCCTACTGCGACAAGGAAACCATCTCGTTATCCATGTTTGATATGCAACAAGGAGCATTTCACGAGAGATTGTCCACATAGATCTGAGGTTGCTAAACTTTTGAAGAATTCAAATACCTTAGCAGTGTTGACAGACCCATTTCTGAACCAAAAAACACATATGGTTGCCACTGATAATGCTTCCACATCTCAAGTGCTTATGTTATCCATCACAACTAAGCAAAATGATGTTTTGGTATCGACAAGGAATAAATATTACAGGAATCCATCATCGTCAAACAACCAGGCTACTGATCAACCTAGTTCTTTGACTATGACTTCACCAAAAGTTGTTCCACAAATTATTCCTGAATTAACAATTAAGCCACGAAAGGGAGTCGTACATAAATCGACATTTAATCCTCTTGCTTGAGCAAGGCAAAATTATAATATAGTGGAAGATCTGGCTCAATCACCTTTCACTATGTCAACACTTGAGGTATTGCAACATTGTCCCTCCCAAAAGTATGATTTGTTATCAGCAATAGGTGGGATCGATCCTACAGATTCCAATCTTGTGGTCTTTAATCATACAGGATATACACCACAGTTACTGGCACAACTAGCTTTCCTCATACAGGTAAAAGCCCTCAACAAAAATGTTCATTGAACAATCATTGACGAGGGGGCATCTACCTGTATTATGTCAATGAGTTGCTAGAAAACTCTTGGTTCATCACCCTTTTCGCGATCACCAACAACACTAAAATCTTTCGATGGAAGAACGTACACTCCATACAAGATTTTATGTAGCTTGCAAGTAGAACTAGGGGACAAAACAATAGATATTGAAGTCGAGGTCATTGATGGACTCCTTGATTACAATATTTTACTGGGAAGGCCTTGGGTTTATGCTATGGCTGCGGTTGTGTCCACATATTTTCAAACGATTACATTTCCCTTCAAAGGTGGAATAACAGTCATTGACTAACTAGCCTTTTTTGCTAATAGTTCACAAGCTACTGGAAGCATTTCATTGATACATGGACATTCACAATCGCTTCAAAATGTTGGAGTAGGTATCCTAAAAGACCCTTCCTTGATGGGTACTTTTGCCTGCCCGTATCCATCTGGTTTCGCAGAAGTGGCCACAGTCGAAACCTACAATATGATCTCTTCTACATCATCTGAGTTTAAGAAGAGTTCCAATAAATTTGAGAGTGATGATCATTGCATGGCATTGCCACCAAGCCCCATCGAATCTTTGTAGCAATAAATTTTTTGGGCTTCTGCGGCAAACCCTAATCCGCACTCGACAGTTGTTTGGGTAGATAGGTCTTTAGAATATGGTACCTCTTCTAATCCTTGGTCTCATATACATTCTACAGATGAAGGAATCATCCAATCATTGATGATAGGAGAGACTTCGTGGGAAGATTATCATCATCATTCCCACCTTTGAGATGACAATGAATATTATTCAAAAGACCTCAATCACCCTTCAATTGTTGATTTTTTATGAATTCTGTAAATAGAGTTGATTCTGAGTGAAATCTATCTAACATCGAAGAGACTATCTCCATTAAGATTTCGACCAAACCCAATGTTGTAGAGAATATTCATGTTGGCAAATCTTGTTCTCCATCAGAACTAGAAAATTATTGTGCTCTTTTTCATGAATTCAGAGATGTATTTGCATGGTCTTATGAGGAAATGCCAGGAATTGACTCGAGAATTGTTGAACATGAGATCAAGATGTATCGTGATGTCAAACCAGTACGGCAACGGCTTCGACCTGTTCATCCAAAGAAAGTTGTTGCCATTAAAGCAAAGGTTAACAAACTTTTGCATGCTAGCTTCATTTACCCTGTACCCCTCACTGACTGGGTATCAAATATTGTTCCTATAATGAAAGAACAAGGAATGATAAGAGTGTGTGTCGATTATAGGGATGTAGATCAAGCATGTCTAAAGGACAACTATCCTACACCCTTCATCGACTAGATAATTGATGAATGTGCTGGATGCGAAATCTTTTCATTCATGGATGAATTTTCCAAATACAATCAAATCAATATCCACCCACAGGACCAATCAAAAACTGCATTTATATTTCTGTGGGGCACATTCGCATATCGTAAATTACCTTTTGGTTTGAAGAATACAGGGGAAACATTTTAGAGGGAAATGAATTACGCCTTCCATGAAATCAAAAACATAGTTCAACCATATCTTGATGATCTGCCTACTCACTCGCGAAAATGGACTGATCATCCGAAACATTTGAGAACCATATTTTTACGTTACCGACACTACAAGATAATACTCAATCCATACAAATGTGTGTTTTGTGTTGGCTCTGGTCGATTGCTTGGTTTTGTAGTTTCTAAAGATGGAATTTGACTTGATCCATTAAAGGTTCAGGCAATTCTTGACATGCCTCCACCTTCAAATTTGCTTCAGATCCAGAGAATCCAAGGGAAAACTAATTTTTTGAGGAGGTTCATTCCAAACTATGTTGAGCTTGCTAAAGGTTATACACGTCTTTTGAAGAAAGGGGTACCCTTCCATTGGGATCAGGTTTCACAAGCCTCCTTTCATGCTCTCAAAGATTCCTTGATAAAAGCATCATTAATGTATGCCCCTGACTATCAAAAATACTTTTACTTGTATTTCACCACTGCAGATACAACCATCGGTATGGTTTTAGTGCAAGAACATGACGGAATTGAACATCCTATATATTATTTAAGTCACAATATTAATGATACAGAAAGTAAGTACTCTTATGTTGAAACGCTGGCTTTAGCAGCCGTTCAAGTAGTACAGAGATTTCGACATTATATTCTCCTTCGCAAAACTACCATTTTGTCATATTGCAACCCTATAACCTACATTCTATCACGTCAATTTCTGGGGGGAAAATATTCCAAATGGATAGTCATCTTGTAGGAGTTTGATCTGGAATTCATCAAATCCAAATCAAAGAAGTCTCTTGTATTTGCAGAGTTACTTTGCGACTTTCCCTCATCCTCCAATGGTTTAACATCAAAAGCATCAATCGTGGATGAGACTTTGTTTCTAATATCGTCAAGTGATCCGTGGTATGGGGATATATTGGTCTATCCCCAGACCCAAGTTTTTATGCCCAACACCTCTCACTCTAAACAGCGACATATCCAATACCAAGGCAAAGATTATCTGATCGTTGGTGATACACTTTATCTCAGTGGTGTCGATACGATTTTATGAAGGTGACTCACACATGAGCAAGCTGAAAAAGCTTTGAATGATTGTCATTTAGGTGCTTGTGGGAGGCATCTATCTGGTTAGGCAACTGCAAAAAAAATATTATGAGCTAGTTACTTCTGGCCAGCCATATTTAAATATTGCATACTTGTAGTTAGAAGTTGCCATGCTTGTTAGATTTTTGATCGTAAAACCAGATTACCACCTGCACCACTGCATCTAGTAGTTGTTGTTGGCCCATTCACAAAATGAGGCATTGATTTCATGACATGTAACCCCACCTTAGCTGGGGGGCATGGGTATATTATGGTCAGTGTTGACTACTTTACAAAATGGGCCGAGGCAATGCCTACATTGAACAACAGCAGAAAAATAGCTGCACTCTTTTTTTTCAATCATGTAGTTTCTAGATTCGATGTGCCACAGGCTATAGTCACAGATCATGGGTCACATTTTCGTAATCACATGATGATCGAATTAACAACCAAATTAGGAATGTCCCATGATAGTTCTACTCAATATTATCCACGGGCTAACGAATAAGTTGAGGTAATCAAAAAAGTCCTTAAGCGCATGCTGCAAAGAATGATTGGAGTCCATAAATGGAATTGGCATTTAATCATGTACTCAGCTCTATGGGCATATAGGATTTCAGTGAGAAATGTGACCGAATTTACACCCTTTCAGTTGGTGTATGGTCTAGCAGAAGTCTTACCAATTCAGTGTGAAATCTCATCCCTCAAGCTTGCAATCAACCTGCTTCCCGAAACTTCTAAAGAAGAAGCTCATTTCTTGGAATTAATCCATCTGGATGAAACCCGTCGTGATGCCGCATTGGCTAATGAAGCACATAAGAAACATATCAAGGCACAATATGACAAAATTGTTAAGCCTCATGTCTTCCCAAAAGGTGACCTGGTATTGCTTTACGATCAGGACTCTGACAAATTAGGAGGAGGGAAATTTGAACCATTATGGATGGGCCCTTACATTATTAAACATGTGTTGACAAAAGGAGCCTACGCGATAGTCGATTACGATGGGATTCCACTGTTGTAGCTCTAGAACGGGTTGTATCTCAAACGTTACTATGTTTGATTAAGTGTAGTAAAACTCATTGTACGTATGGTTTCTTCGCATTATTGAGTGATTTCTTTTAGATTTGTCATTTTGGTTAGGTAATCCTCTTCACATTTGTTGCAGATGTCAAACTTTTTGGAACCCTTTGTTGGGTATGTCGATGGAGCAAGTCGTAGCATGCAGAACCTATCTTCTGCAGCCTGGGCCATCTTCGCTCGGAGTGGCGAGTTAGTGAGTTTCAGAGGGATATGTATTGGCTGATCGACGAATAGCATCATTGAGTATAGTGCATTCATTGAACTTATCTCTGATGCCATTTCATATGGCATATGCCGAATCATTGTTAGGCTAGATTCACAACTCGTTATTCTACAACTTACTGGTGTTTATTCCATCTGGAACCCAGCTATTCATCGCATGTTCTTAAGAGTTAGGATTTTGGAAAGACATTTTGATTTCATTCAATATCAACACATTTCCAGAAACTTAAACACATTCACTGATTCATTAGCAAATTATGTGTTAAATAGACATTTGTAGGATATGTAAAGAAAGCATTTCACATCAACATTTGCATTAGGATTTCATCACTTAGCCAAAATAAAACTTCGAAAGTCAAAATAGATAGTTGTTTATAAGTTTTCAAAAAATGTTTTGTGTCCAAGACAAAATTGGTCATCTCACCAAGAAACTCAAAATGAATGTAGAAAAACATCCTCGACTAGTGATGCTAGTGATAACATGTCACCGCCTATGCTATCATGCAAAGGAGCCTAGTCCAGTGACTCGGTACACCAGTAGTATGGCGCTCTAGCCTCATAGGTAGCTCGTCAGTCTAGACATCTGGAATGCCAAGAGTCAATCCCTCTATCTGATCCTACAGTTGTGCAAGGGTGTCCACTATATCCAGGTCCCTAAGGACTGCTCTCCCTATAGCTTCACCGGCTGGAGCATCTTCCTCCAATGGACGTGCCACTGGTCAAACTAGTTCGATATTTGCACACACATATGAGTTTATTTAGTCTTGATAAAAATCAAAAAATACAAAAACAATAGAAGACTAAAATAAAATATGTGGTCAAATCATTTCACCTATAGCACTCCACTGCTCACCAGCTGGTAAAGCGAAATCCGGATCGCCTCGGAAATCCATCCCTACATATGGATACTCCACAAACACCATCTCCTGGCAGTCGAACCACTCAAAGAAGGTAGAAGAGAAGGAGACCTGTGACTAGCCAGCATGCCTAGCCATAAGGTCCACCCATCTCTGCATCTGTTGTTCTCTCGGTGCAGGCAATCCCAGTGAAATGTTTTAAGGTTGAATTAGTGGGATTCTTTCCAAAGCAAAAGTAGTCAATATGGATCTAGAACCAAAATTCTTGATTTGTCCACCCTTTACTTTGGACAGTTGGTCTTTTATGAAAGAAAGTACTGCTTCACACGAAATGAACACCTTCAGTTCCAGGCATTCCAAAGCATACTGCATGTAGGATCTGTTCGCTAAATGCAAGGCCGAACTGCCAGCCAGTCTAGCAAAGGTAAATAGAATGGTCCTCAAAGGTCGATCAGTAACATCTAAAATATTAATATTGCCATATCTACTGGGTTGGGATCCATCTCTATAGAACTGATGAATGTAATCTTTCACCGATTCGCCCCCACGAGAAAATCCTGATAGTGAAAGAGGGGTGCATCGCCTCGACAAACCCGTCAGAAATAAATGTCCTCAATTGTGAAAGGAATAGATTTACCCTTGATCTGGAATACTTGGTCAATAGGATCTCAAGCATGAAGAAGATATTGTAGCAAACTTATATGTTGTCTCATGTTGTATATGCAAAAAAACTTTCGTAAACCACAATTTCTTAATGCATCCACTTTGCCCTGGTCATGTAAAGAAACCATATCCTCCTCTTCATGTTTTCATTCTTGCCATGTGAAGACCATCTTGATCCAAAAAATATCTGAAATATAAACATTAGGTGAGTTAGGATCCCTTTTTGAGCAAAACAAAGTACAAGATTTGATGAAAAACACTGTATGAAATTGCGTTTATGTGCCCATCCCACTTTTCCTTTGAGCAAGGTGAGATGCATACTGACTGGCCTCTTTGCAGCTTAGTATGCATCACACCTTTCGATACAAGCTTGGTGTGATAATTGGAGAACGAAATATTCAAACCCCTGAGGCCCAGAAAAGTGAAAAAAATTGCGCAAAATTGAAAAAGATGGAATGAAAATGAAGAGCTTAAGGATAGCTCCTACCTGGTCCTAACGGTGAGGGAAATGATCCACAGAATCTCTCGAAATCGACTGGTGAAATTTGAGGGGGAAAGCCGCTTCAAAGCTCCAAAATCCAATATTTGAAATGAAATGATGAAAATGAAACGTTAAAACTACTTTTTATGTTTACTTTCCATATACTTCAAGTGAAATGTTAGTTTTGGTTCATTTTTTTATCTATATATATATCTATATGTATTTCTAATCAAATTCATAGAGTTTTGAGTAGGTTGAACAACAGATGAAAGAATATGATGTGCTAAATAGTGAATTGAACATCTTTGACTACCAAGCAAACTTTTTGTCTTCTTTTCGAGCTTTGATTCAAAAATGAAAAGAAAACTTTAGAGTCCTCTTTAAACCCTTTTCAGACTCGTTAAACATGAAAATATTGTCGAGTGCTTGTCTTTTCTGGCTCATTAAAGTACTAGAAACGTCATCCCTCCTGTATTATTTTATCATTTTTTAGACCTGAGGGATTACTTTATGAAAAAGAACTTATGGAGTTTTCTTTTCCTCCCTTTTTAAACTCTCTAAACATGAAAAGGACTGGGTTATCCTTTTCGTTAAACTCATTAAAATAATAGCGAAAAACTTGTCCATCTAGATGAGACTGAGTTTCACTGTCACTAGACTCATTAAAACATTAAATAGTGACAAGTTTGCCTGAAGGGAGAATTATAGATCAAGCATATATTATCCTCCTCAAGCTTGACAAAAATAAAGAGGTAGTGGTCAGCAATGACCAGGGAAAAAGGGAAAAATCTTGAAGAATTTATGGTAGCAAGTTGCTCTTTAACATGACACTTTCACTTCATCTCCATGATTGAGTTAGGTTGGGTTATTCCATTCACTGGTCATCATACCATTGGTCTTTCATACCATCCATATTTTGGGGTTAACACTACCAATTCATCTCAGTGTCGCCAACATGTTCAAGAGAAGTCATTCAGTTAAGAAATCATCTAGTTAATGTCTCATACACTGCAATACCTCCAACCTTCATATTTTCATGACCGCCATTCCTGAAGCTTGTGTCGTCAGTTCATTTTCACCTCCAGAAATCATTTTCTTTGTTTCATGTCGTAGATGTGGGGTACATCAAGGCCCTCCTACGATGTGTTTCCTCTTGTTGACATCAGCTCATTATCCAAGAAGTTGACTTAGAAACAACCCTTTTAGTGCTTTGAATCTTGCATACATCAATGGCAAGTTTCTCACTTTCGGCGACAGATTGACATCAATGGCCTTCGACCGAAAGATTTTGTGTGATGTTTGACATCCGATCATGTATTCACACCACGTAAATTGTACTGCAGTACCTTGAGGATCATTATCATTATTGGTGATCCCTCTCACATCTGTTAACAGCTCACATCATTGGCTGGTAATCAGGCGATGTCTTTCCATGTTCGACTTCAGAACATCTCTTCACATGGTTTGACTTATGCATCGAGCGAAGATTGAATGAGTTTGAAGACCTCGGATCTAGTTTCATCCATCCGGGTTGCGATATATTCAGGGATATAAAAACGTCAAATGTACAAAGGCTCTACACAGATGGTCATCCTAATCATGGATGATGACTCTATATCTGTAGAATCACTAGTCTGTACCTACAGACGACTATTTGATCTATGTACATGAAATGAAATTTATAAAGCTGAGCATGGGAATGCCTCCCTCAGCCAGATCATGAAAATCATATTATGATGATGTATTGTATTGTAACTTATGCAAGTCACCTTCCAGTTCGAAACTTCGGATCCTCATGATAAATCATTTCGCTCGACATGAATATTTACGACCTCATGCTTTAGGGGTCAACTGTTATAGACATATTTGGGCACATCAACCCCAAACTTATATGTCTATGAACTAGGGCTCATCAACCCCTAAAAGAGTTGTTTCATACCCTAAAGTAACTTAATCATTTGAGTGCATCATTCCCCAAAAGCTCCACTTCAGAAATCATCCAGAAAGAGCCTAAATTGGACCATACTGACTGCTCCACTGATAAAATGTTAGGATATTCTGACACATAGGAATAGTTAAGTATAACTTGGTCTAGTATAGAGTTAGGTAAAGTGTGTTTATTTACTATTTACTTTTGTAACTTACAATCTGACGGTTCATTCTCTCCTCGGTATTACTGACACTTGATCCGTGGCTTAACACCCGATTGGTCCATGATTTCTATTTAAAGCGCATGGAGGGTCATTTGTAGGTTAACTCTTAATGAGAGAAGCTTATGTAAATTTTCATTATTTTATTAATAAATTGCCTGAAGTGGCTGCATTGGCTTAGGCCATGGATTGTTTCCCTCTTTGAGGGTTTTAACCACGTCAAAAATATTGGTGTATTGATCTGTGATCTGTTTGTGAGCGGTGTCCTTTGGTGTTCTGTCTGAGGAACTTACCCTACAAATTCCTACATGGTATCAGAGCATGCTAAAGCAATGGAGTAGATTACTAAATTTTTTTGAATCAAAAATGAACTTAGAGCCCATCAACTTGAAAATGAGTTGCTTACATTGGACCCCAATCTCTCATTGAAGATTTTTTGTCCAAATTCAAGACCCTTAGATTTCTCTTGGAAGGTGTTAAGGTTAAGAAACAAGATAGTAACCTTATCTATTCCATTCTTACTAAGTTGGGACCAGCCTACCCTATGTTTGTTTCCACCTTCCATTCTACAAGAGAAGCCTTCATTTCTCAAGGACATGACTACAAGTCTCCTTCCTTTGATTCTTTTTGTGATTCTTTAATAAGAGAACAAGAAAACCTCTTACACCTTGGTCTTCTTAATCTTGGAAACTCTTCTAAGAAAGCATTAACCGCCCAGCAACAACCAAACTCAAAGAATCCTAAGAAGTCATATCCTAAAAAGAATGGTCCTAAACCAAACAAGGGTCCTAAGCAATTTTAGCCTCAAAATGAAAAATCATTTCACAAGAATGATAAG